>VDFB02388109.1:0-21653 GCA_007258455.2 Sequoia sempervirens | reverse complement strand
GCATAACCGCTAAACTATTAACACTAGCATGAACTACAAGAATGAAGTCATTTGAGGCCATATAAAGGACAAGCTAAAAAAACCGTTATAAAGTGAGATTGGAGGGCTTCCTGCATTAATGGCATAGTTAACATAAAGAGAGCCAAGAACAATAGAAAAGATGCAAACCCTAGCAGAGCCAAAACCATAACACCAACTATCACTTCCAAAAACAACTAGGTGTTATTGTTGAATATTAAATAATAATAATAATGTTAATTACCATAATTTTGGCAATTAAATACAATCAAGAAGGAATTGTCTTGAGCACTATTTTTTAATTTAATAAAATGATCGATAAGTATTTTCTTCTTTTGTTAACAAAGAACGTGAAGGTCAAGGATGATACAATATGAACCCAAAAGGTGCAAGTGGGCAATGAAAGCAACACAGGGCTACCTAAAATTAATTAGGGAAAACCTAAAATGAGAAGCTTACTATAACAATGCATGACTCCATGGATGAAAATATAAAAGAAAAAGCTACCCTATTATCTAGCCTTGTGGATTCATTTTTCTTTATGTTTGGGTTTACGATGATTAGGTTATTTTTATGTATTGATTAATGTACAAGATGATTGTTTTTACATGAAAGTTGGCAAATGGCATTATTCTAGTAGTTCTTATATCTATATATTTTAAGAATCCAAACTTGCATGCTAAATTCATTATTCACTAAATTGGTTTAGATCCATAATTGCAAAATTGATCCAAGTCACTTCTATATGCATGGATCTAAACCCTAAGCTTTTAAATTGAAATTCCTTGTATTGCTCCCATGTTTATCTCCCTTGCTAATAATAATGAGCTAACTAAAATGCAAATTATTTCAAATTGCATATTAAGGTGATAATTAAAGACTAGTCTTAAGGGAGAGAACCTAGTGGTTGAGAACCCTAACTTTGCACTTATCAAAATCATGTGGCAATTTCAAATCACTTCCAATATTTTTACAACACTATTTAGCAAGGACGCTACTTATAACTAAGTTTTGAAGGCTGCATCATCAAATATGATGCAACATCAACATGCTTTTTGTTGAGGTGTCCAAAAGGATCCCAAAAATAGGGTAGATTAGTAGTTGTGCTTTAAGTTGTAATAGTTGTGCATTAAGTCATGTTTTATCAATGCGCTTATGTGGCATCACATGATTTGTTGCTTTTTAAATCTAAGGAATACATTTCATTCAATTATGAGCATTCATGATCAACACTAACAACTTTAAAGTCACAACTTCTAGTGCTATACTACAAAAAATATGGGGTATTAAATCAACAAAGACTATCACAACTATTGGAACATGCTCAACTATAATTGGCATGAGTTTTCCACAATCCATGAAGCAAATGCGTGTAGCTTTTGGTTTTAATTGTGTATGTTTTTCAATCGATGTTTTAGATCACACTCAATGATCCATCATCAAGGAGAGGAGAGCAATGGATTGGATTGCAGAAAGAGCCTTAAAAAGAGGTAGGGGGGTAAAGTTATGTGATGACTAGAAAATGAAGAAAAGGCAAGAGAAGAAAGGGGGGTAAAGCAATGTTGATCCAAAGGTGATTAAAAAGATAAGAATATTAAAATATATATACATTTAAAATATATGGACAATATATGAATATAGAAGAAAGGATGCATGTATGAATCTATATATAGAAAGTCTAGTTATGATAAAAATAGGAGAGAATATGTCATTATTATAACACTTGTGTTCATAATATTCAATCTACACATATTTCTACTATATATTGTAAATAAATAGTCCACGTGTAAATCAAATAATAACCAAATGTTGATCAGGATTGACTCGTACTTGAACACATGAGAACCTATGAATGTTATATAAAAAAGGTATAAATACATTCATTAACAAGTGAAATACATTATTTTTGTCTCAAATAAAATATCATAACTATCCACTATAAATGTGTTATTTATGAAATAAGATGTTCATTTAATAAAATAGAACACTTATTTAAACAAGTATTGTTATCATAGTGAAAAATATTATTCTTATGTGTAGAACTATTGGGATAGCAATTTATATGCATTGGAGTATTTCATATTAATAGATTGTCCTATCACAAATATAAAAGGTGAGCACAATAAATACCTTGTATTTTCCCATGAAATGTGAAGGATTGTCAAAAAGTTTTAGTGTTCAACTATTGGTCCATTTTTGTTGGACATAAGTTATATTTTAAATATTAATGTGTTGTTGTTATAACAACAAATAGTTTTTTGTGTTCAACTATTGGTCCATTTGCATTGGATATAAAAGTTAGAGATCACAATGAATCATGGTTACTAGTAGGTATTTAGTCCATTTAGGTTGCATATAAATTTTATTTTAAATAAAAAAATGATTTTCTACAGAGCAAAAAATAATATTTTTTTCTTCAACTAGTGGGGTACCATGATTAAATTTCAGTCAAATCTTTAAAAAGTCAGACTCTGGACACTTCTCAGTAGATGTGCTGATATGGCAAGTTGTGTGATGAATTACACCTTCAAACCTTAGTTATAGATAGATAAGAGGTCAGTCCACATTTCAAAAAAAAAATGGAGGTCCTACAATATTCCATGCAACTGCTACATGCTCACAAAATTAGCCCGCACGACTAATGGCCCCTCTCCCCTAAACAAGTTCTATTAGAAATGAGAAATGAGAATGTGTGTTGGAAAAAATGACGATGTGTAAGTGCAAACATTTATATAATCAAATGTGTATGAATTTATGTCAATGTGTATAATCAAATATGTGTAAATGTATATCACAACTATTGACTCATTTGCAGGACAAGTACTAACAAGTGAAAGGTATGCAGGATTGGACTTGACAACTATGGTATCTGATGACGGAGGCATGGCATCTGATGATGGAGACATGGCAGCTGATGGAGATTCTGGAATTGTTGAATTTTGTGTAGTCAATGCTGGCAATGTAGGAGGCTTTGTGTAAACAGGCTCAAGATATTTACCAGCATCCTGAATGTGTCAGTCTATAACGACTGGTACCAATTTAAGTAAACTCTAGCATCACCTTCACAATTCCTAATTAAGAAAGATTCTAAGCAGCAAACTGACAAAGATATTGGAATATAAGGCATACCTAAGCATTGAGGTTGGAGCAAATTTTTTAAACTGCAATTCCAAACAGAAAGAAACAAAGGAAAACGTCAGTCAGCAGGCACTAAAGTAATTTGTAGTTGAGGAATATTCAACTTTTACGAAGGTGTTCAATAGCTCAGACTGATGAAACAACATACACTTATAATGAAATAATTGTACCATTAAGATAGCCACCATATAAACACAAGGTCACATTACAGCCAGCACTTGTTTGTTTTTTGAAGGAATCCACAAATCAGCAGGCTGCTGTCCTTGAATTGAATCCTAGGGCATGAGGTTCCAAGAGTGGATTGTACTCAACGTAAGCTGCCAATTTCCAAATGAAGTAGAGGAAGAAATTTACTCAATGATTGTGACAAAATGTTAGAACCATGAAGAGTCTAGACTCTAAAGTTAAGATCAGTAACTTACTTATTTCATTTAGGAAGCAGTTGCATTGCACGCAGCAGTTGGCAATAATAGCACAGCTCCCATTGGCTGCAAGTAAATCACTATCTGAAGACAAGTTCAAGTTACTGGATGAACAGGCTGCAAGCAAGCAAATGTTGGTAGACAGACGAATGTCTGTAAGAAACAACATATATATCATTGGGTGTTAATCCAAATGCTTTTATTCATGAATACAAAGATTCTAAAGTCATGCAAGGATTCAGCTAGCAAAATATCAGACTAATTGGGCAGAATCAAGGCATTAGGATTACAACTGCTTCAAACCTATAATCCAAACAGAGTTACATTTTGCACTGAGAATATCAAAAAGGCCTAAAAATCAAGTTAAGAAGGGTTCAATTACTTCAAATCTGCACAATCTGAGAAAAATGCTATATTGAAGTTGTTTAAACTGCCTCAACTTTAATCCAGGTTCTGATAAAATCTAAAACAACTTCCAGCACTCTCATCCACACTATAATTAAAGGTACACTACTTGATTAAAATGACAAAAGTTGACATATATCAGCATTTAATAACAAATTTTTCCGCTAATGAATTTTAACTTTAAAAAATCCATAAGTCATAGAGTACTAGGAAGGTTTTGGTAAGCATTGCTTGTGGTATCTATTTATAGTTTACAAAAGTGCCTGATATTTCAAATCTGAATCCACAGTCTCTGTAAAGTTGGAATGAAGTCATGTCAGTAAGTATGAAATAGATCAAAATAAAATCTTCAATTATCAAATCATCAGGTGTTGGAAATATACAACACCAAAGTACACTTTAGAAGGCTCATACTCATCATCAAACTGACCTACATGTCCAGTGCCCTCAACTAGGTAGTGGAAACAAAGGAAATGTGGTTAGGCAATGACAAGATATGGGTAAAGCCTTTGCAAGATGTATATATCATTCATTCAAGAAATGTTGACTTCTCCAATGATGCTAGAGACCTAAGCAACTCTAGAATTAAGCTTATCAGCTAAACATACATGCTGAATATGTTCATTTGTCAGAATGAGGTGACATTGGGAACTGCTTTTAGCCCTACAATAAAATGGATGTGCAAATGACAAAGGTGTCATTCGAATATGTTCATTTTCCTATTTTTTAGAAATGTTTCTCTAGGCCTTGATCTTTTTATAGTGAACCTCTGAGGAAACAACCACCTATTCTTCCAGTGCAATATTCACTACATTTCTTATGATTCAATAGGTTGAAAAGAAGCTCATGAAATTTTATTTCTCCTGAATATCAATTCTTGATAAGATCAAAGTTTGTGAAGTGACAATAAAAACATTACCATTATTAAGAGAAACTGCTAATGTTTGAGAGTTAGAAAAACAGCTTCACACAGAAACTAAAACTGATAAAACAAAGACAGACTTAATTGACCGGAAAAAGATGGAATCCCTATCATGATAGAGATACATTGCTTTAACAATGAAATCAACCTCATCTTGTGAGAAGGTACAGAATGCAAGTTACCATTAACCTCAGCAAGAAATTAACAGATCCAGGTACACTTGAGAGCTGGCTTGTACCTAATCTTATAGTTGGTGTAGAAAGATTTGGAGAGCAGATTGTTGACTTATTGCAACTCTGTCAAGATTTGAGTTTGAGGCTCAAATAGTATGTGAATTCAACTTATATAGATAACCATTGAAAGGTTGGAAGTAGACAACTCAAGGAACTATTTTCCAGAAGATCTGATTAACTGGGAACATTTTATTATTTATCTGACTGGAATATGTCTGTAAGGAACAGCTTCTCAGGCACTGTTGCTATTTTTCACTTTAATGCTCATCTTAGTGATCCGAATTTTCATTTATATGCCTTAGACTTTGTTTATTCCTTTACTCTGTATCCCACTTTTCTGGAGTGTCATTGACACACCGCAAAGTCTGATATTGCAATGAGTACAATTATATTTTAAAAGTTGATATTCTTAGTTAATGTTTTGAATAAAAAAAAATCCCCTTTTTAAGTCTCAATTGGATATCAAGATTTTGTCATGTTGGAAATGATAAAATTACTATGAAGACATTAATGTTTCTCCAAATTTAAAAAATTAGCATATTTTTCACCCACTGCAAGCAGATATACAAGTTTAGAGATTGAAAATGGTGAGATGACTACAATTTTCTCCTTAAAATAATAGATTGGTGATTGGATATGGCCTGCATATCACTGTGCCTATCCAGATACAGCCTGGATCTGGCACCGCAGAGTTCAAGCCGTATCCAGATATGGCAAATAAAACTTTGGTGTATAGGGTATGTAGGATCTATCCATAGGTTATCCGTACCTGTATACGCATTAGATACAACAAATGCAAATCAGACAGGAGCACCCCAGACTATCTGGTAGCTTAGTTGTTAGCTCATGTCAGAACAATGCTGAACCAATTCAATTTGAATACAATCATGTTTCATCTGAATTCAAAAAATAGATTTAGACATGCTTCAGAACCTCCATTTTGGGAAAATAGCATTTACAGAACTATCAGGAAACATTTTCTCATCTTAAAAGTTCTTACTCAATGAGGGTAAACAATTCCTTGAAAGCTTACATAAAGTATGAAGTGAGAATTTAATGAAAATTTTGAAACTGAGAGCATGATTCTATGACCATACTTTAGATTTGTACCTGATCAAAGAATAATGAATACAATTGAAACTTTTAAAGCCAATCCCATGGTATAGCTAAGAAAGCCTGAGAAGAGCTGGGGCAGAGGGTATCTTGTTTTGTACTTGGGTAGTTTTCTCACGGAAGGAAAGTTAAAGCAGGCGTCGCCATGTCTGCTCGTCTCACCCAATCCAAAACCATATCATTTACACCCTCTCTCTCCAAATTAGCAGTGGTATTAACAACAAGCTTCTTGGCCTGCGGCGTATCATAGTCACAGCAGCTACTGTAGCCCTCCACCAAATTCCTTAGCGCTTCCCAGGAGTGAGGCTTATGCCAGGACGGACTCTCCTGGGCTCGATCCTCCAACCTCCTCCTCCACTCCTCTTCATTCCCAGCCCTGCACTCGACGATGAGCAGGCGGGCGCCGTGTCGTGCCGCCAGAGCTGCCGCTTCCTGGAAGAGATGAGGGCGAGATAGCGGGGAATCCACAATGACGCTGGTGCCGCACTTGAGTTGGGTCTCGGCCATTCTCCATATGACCGCGTAGGAAAGATCATTGAGAAGGGCCGATGCGACCAGGGATTGAAGGGGAAGGGTAGAGTAGCGGACATCATCCTTGTCCAGAAGAGCCCATTTCAGGGATTTGGCCAGAGACTGGGCAATGCTCGTCTTGCCGCTACCCGGGTGCCCCTTCATGGCTACCATTGATACCATTTGGTATTCACATGCAATAACTATTCTCTTTCGTTTCCAGAGTCTATTGGGAAGTATTTCGATAAGGGATTTTCTATATGCCAAGCTTTTTATCAAGTTCAGAGTCAGTTTTATCTAAACTTTAAGGCTATAAAATAGAGTTGCGCAATTGCCTGCATCGCTGAAATGTTATTTTTAAAAACCTGCTATTTTTCATCAAGTTGATTGTTGATTCTATCACACAAGTTATTTTAAAGTATGTTTAGAAGGTCAAATGTATTGTTATGTTTCCAAGCAACGATTTTTCAAGAAATTGGTGTTCTAATGCTTTACCCTAACATAGTTTTCCAAGTTGTTTTTTTTTTCACAACTTCAAGAGTTATCTAAAAAGAGTGTAATGACCATGGTTCAATTTCAACAAATTCAAGATCAGGTCTATCAGTTTTAGAACAACTATAATATGGACCTATGTAAAGTGTTTCAACTCAAGTATTAACTCTTCTTTCTTATGACTTTTACTATATGTTTAGTCATTTTATAATCTTTAAAACTTTGTATTGTAAATATTTTGTTTCTACCCACTAGTAGCTTTTGTTCTGTGTACTCTTGCTTTGTTAAATACATTAAAACAAATAAAAAATATTAATGAATTTTGGATGATATTGGCATATTGGAGGGGCCTAGGGAGAAAGAATGGGAAGTGAATTCCTAGAATTTTAATACATAATCTTCATTTGTAAAGAAGGTTTTATTCTAAATAAAGAGAAATGTATTTGTGTTTAATTTTGCATAGGTATGTTTGTGTTCTTGAAGTAAGATAATTGGACGATTTTCATGTTTCCTTCAATGAATAGTAGGTGGCGCATAATGGAGGATGGAGGACCTATTAGAAAGTTGGAGGATCATTCCCTTCTTGAATTAGCTATTCACTTGGAGAATAGGTAAAATGTCTGAAAAGCATTTTTGGTAAGATTAGATAGTTTGTTTTTAGTTTATTAGTGTGTTTGAGTTTAGTATTGTAGTATTTGTTTAGTTTAGTTTTGGTTTCTTGTTGATCTTTGATGCAAAGCAAGGGTCTGGTAAAGTTATGTTATTTTGTTTTCACCTCTTAACTAATAGAGGGGGAATGTAGGTCTTCGTGATGGGTTAGTAATTGATTTTATACTTTTGGTAGGTGTCACTTATGCTAGAGAAGTAAAGTGTAATATCCCTTATTAAAAATCAAGCAACAAATTATTTTTGCCAAAACTCAAAAGAGAGAAAATTGGGCATGATGAAACTTTCACCAAACTGCTCCATTTTTTTATTAAATCAAATGCAACTAAAAAGAGATGACTTGCTACAAACTTTTCATGATATTTGCATTATATTGTTGTTAAATACAACAACAAACAACAATAGACAACTGCTGCAAATTGCACATATGAAAACTCACGTTGGAAGCCAAAAACACAACAAAAATCTATTGCAACTCTACGCATAAATCCTCCAGCACTCCTTACAAAGTTTTGAACAGCAACATACATTTAAACACTCCAAAAATTAATAACCAATGTTGCTAACAACAGTAGCACAACTGAAAACCCAAAACTCAAAGCTATGCACTCCAAACTACACTACTCTTGCCAACTATTTGATGAAATGCACACCCAAAACTTGAGCCTTCAGCACTAATGCAACTTTTGAATGAAATCGCTTTGAAGACCCTCGGAATCACTATCTTTGAGCCTTTATCTCCTTGGTTTATCAACCTTGGAGATCTATTCCCACTTTGGTTTATCAGCCTCTGCAGGATACACAACCTATGAAAGGAAAACATAAGCATAGAATGACTGAACTCTTGAGAGGAAAAGCATTAATATGAAACTCATTTCTAGCAAACATGGGCCCCCAAAATCCCATGCCCAAGAGAGGAATCTTGCATGCCAAGGTTGTAACTTTGAAGCCAAGAATTAAATTTGTTGACCCCAAGCTAAGCATCTTTGATTGGCATTGTGTCAAATAGGTATATGCAAGGTTTCCTTAAGGTGATCGACATGATCATAGATATATGGCACACATGGCTAGCTACGATGACATTTATTTATCATCAATGATTGGCTATGGCGTTGAATATACTTTGATCTTTGACTATGTATACTTTGGTATTCTCAATGCAATGTGTCACTTTCCTTATTGATAGAAGACAAGTTATATGCTATGTATTTTAGGTACAAGATCATTTGGTTTGTGAAAATACTTGATAGGCCATATATATGTTTATTTTCATTTATATCTTGTCATATTATTCAATGAAGTGCCAGTTAATTGCTTATCAAATGTAATATGTATAAGTTTTATAACCAAGATAACAAAAGGATATAATCATAGCAATGTTTGACTAATTTCAAAGTATTTTGGTATGATGTAATATTGTCCATGAAAGTTACATGATAAAGTTGGGAAAAATTATAAACAAAAATTCCTTTGGCATCCTTTGATGTGGTACCTAGGTGCATAACATTCTTGTCATATGTAAAAGGAATCAAAGGTCATTATAAATTTCTTTGACCTTCACCTAGAGAATTAATCATTATTGGTTTTGAAAGTCCCATCTTAGTCTCCTTTACTATTTGTATTACCTTTAGCTAAAAAGGCAATTGGATAAAGATGTATATTCTTTTATTACTATTTCTTCGTTTGGTTTTCAACTCTATAGGCCGACTATGCTAGAGCATCGGACCGTATAGTGATTGGGAAGCTTGGTAGTTGTTGGAATGAGGCAGTTATGGAACGATGATAAGGTATTCAATTTATTCAAAGACAAGTACATTCTATTAGGGTTTTTTGTTACTCAGCTATGGAAGGAAAGTTTACAATGCATGGCAATTGGTTTAAGCAAGGAACAAAGTAGATTCGACTAAAGGTTCAATCTTCAATGACAATAATACAAAGGAACACATGTCTTCATTTCTTATTACCTATTTTTGTTTCAAAAATGAAAAAGCAAGGGTTACCGGTTTTTGCTTTTTAGTTTAGGGCATTTTTTTTTTTGTGATTAATGTTGACTAATATGTTGAAACCCTTATATGGGTCTTCAAGGTAGTGGTTTTCATTCAACATGTGGGTAAAGGTTTTTGACAATGGGTAAATGACAACGTTGTCATAAGAGATTATTGTGATCATTCTTTTTACCTGTTAATGTATACAAATAGTTTGCAACTGAGAGGCAGTTATGGAAATAGTTATTGTAACCAATTTTAAAGGTTACATTTGAAAGTTTTGGTGAGGACAGATGGTAGCATATGTGAACTTTTGTATACTTATATAAATAGTGGTTTATCACTATTTTTTGTTCAATGCTTTACATAGAGTTATCATACTAAATATGTAAACAAAATTTTGTAATTGAAGTTTTGCAAACATGATAGAAAATAGAGTGTATAACTGATATATTTGATATTTTAGAGATTCCAGTGAATGAATCTTTATGATATTAAGTGTATTAGATTAGAGGTGAAATATGATTTTTTGAGAAATAGAGTGATCCTCTATAGTTGAATTCTTTATTGAGAAATGTATGATGAGGTTAAAATGATCAAGTCAATGAGATAGATTGATCATTGCGAGTGAGGAAGATGTTTGTATGCCAGTGAGGCAAGTGTGTGTATGCTAGTGAGGAATCTTTGTAACCAGTGAGGTTCTTTGGTCAGTGAGGCCACTTTTTACAATGAGGCATTGTTTTATTTCCAATGAGGAATTCTTGTAACCAATGAAGTTCTTTGGTCAATGAGGCCACTTTTTCCAGTGAGGCATTGTAAATAGAAAGTTTTTAGATTAAGCAAGTGAGGAATCATTTTTGGAGTGGTTTTTTATCCCTAGAGGGTTTTCCACTCGTCAAATTTGTTTCATGGTCTTATTGTTTTGATGTGATAATGTTTCATGATTGTGATGATCTTTGATTTACTTTAATATTTCTTATTTCAGTTCTTTAATGATTGCATTTAGTTCATGAATGTATTTATCATTGAAATATTAAGAGCATAAATTATTCAATTCTCTTTCAAGGAAAAAGTTGAAAATTTGTCTAAGACATTGATTCACCCCCCTCTCAGTGTCTTCTTCACTCCAACAAGTGGTATTGGAGCCAAACCCTTGATTTAACAAGCCTAATTGGCTTAAGGGTCCTTGGTATTGGAGTGTTGTGTCTGATATGGTAAAAAGTAGAAGGAATAGGAATAAGAAAGAAAAATCACAGCCTACAAAAGTAGAAATGCCTAAGGAAAATCAATAGCCTGTAGAAGAAATGATGTCTAATATAGAACTTGATGAATTTGTGGTAGAAATGAATGAATTAGACATAGAAGAGTATGGAATTGATTTTGAGGGAGAATTATGTGTTGCCCTAGAGGAGATTAAAAAAATTAGGAAAGATAACCAAAGTTTAAAAGATCAAATTCAACAACAAAAAGCCTCCAAGGACAAGACAAAGATAAAAGAGGACAATTGTAAAAGATTAGAATCTGAAATTAGTTAATTGAAAATTGAGATTGAAGATTCTAACATGTTAATCATCTCCTTGAAAATAGAGGTTGAAGAAGGAAAGAGAATAGAAGAGAAAACTAAATCAGATTTGGAAGTTAAAACTGTTGAATGCGACAAACTTGAAGGAGAAATAGTCTCTCTTAGAAAATATCTTGAGACTATTAGGAAGCAGTTAGAAAAGAGTCAAAAGTTTGATGACAATGTCAACAAGTTGAATGAAATTCTAGGGAAGCAAAAACAACATAACGATCCTACTAGTCTAGGATATGTGATAGGGAAAACTTCTTTAAATGAAAAGGAGCCAAAACATGAGATAGTCTTTGTATCTGTAGATGGAAAAGTGTAGAATTTTAAAGTTAGACAAACTCCTAGAAAGAAAGTAGACTTGAGTTATTATTCTACTACTCTCAAGGAAGACAAGAAGAAAGCAGAAGATAAAGTTGATGATGTTGGAAGAAAAAGAACAAATAGATTCTCAAGACCTCCACCTTCCAAGCAATATTAGTCAATGAGGTATAACAAATTTTATGGTTATTGTTATTCGTGTCATAAGTATGGTCATAGAGCTAGAGATTATAGTTATTATGGGTTGTCAAATCAAAACTACAATGTTGTTTGCTATAACTGCAATAAGGTTGGTCACATGAAAAGATACTATTGGTTTCTAGGAAGATACAAAGGTTGGAATGATTTTGCTTCTTTTGTTAATCATCAAGTCTTGTGCTATAGATGTAATGTTTTTGGACAAAGAGCAATTTTTTGCAGAAGTAAATTGTTGAAATCACCTAAGCAAGAAAATACTTTGAGTAAGCAAAAGAAGGAGCCTATGAAGGTATGGAGAAGAAATCAAGGAAAAGAGAAGGGAGGATTTAGTCTTGTGCATGATGCACAAGAATCATCTCTCAACACTTAAATAGCAACATGGATTTAGGGGGAATTTTTCATGCTTATTCTTACCCCTGTTGGTAGTGTTGACATAGCTATTTGTCTTGACATTGGCAATCATTGATATTGGCATTTACATATTTGGTTGAAATGATTGATTGGTATATTCCTATATTGAAATTGATGGTGGCATTTGTGATATATTCTTGACCTTGACATATACTTGTATATTTGATGCACAATATATATATATATATAAGTGATGTGAATGACAATGGATTTAGGTATATGGACAGGTAAATTCAGATTCAGATTAGTATACCTGACTGGTATCCATTCACAGAGTAACTTGATTGGTGTATGGTTTATAGGATGCATGATTCTCATATAATATGAACGGGCAGTATCTTGATTGGTTTTAGAGCCATCTTCAGGGGGAGATGATTATTGCATATTTACTTAGACAGTCATTGTGAATGGTATTCATTTGGATTGTAATCTTTGATTGTTTTGAAAATGATTGGAATCTTGTTGATAGTCTTAACTTCAACTATTTTATATTTATGTGTACCTTAAGGATGAATTTCGTTAGAAGATGCTTTGTCCACTTTACTACAATATTTCTATATTGAGGATAACTTGTACTCATAGTACTTCCACCATTAGTACTTAGATAATCCTCGCAATGGACAATGAATAATTTGTGGCTCTATACTTTGGGTGTTGTTATCTCAATCAAATCAAAATCATACAATGTTTATTGTCAAAGTGATTTACATGGCTGCATATCCTACAGTTGTAGTGGTATTTGTATTAGTTTTGATACTTTCTCATTCACATCATCATAGTTTTTGATGCAAAGGTTCTTGAATAAGGATTTTCGTTATGTCTACATAATCATAGTTTTTCACAGATCATTAAATGGTAGTGGTAGCATATATCAGTGACAAGGGGTTTATATTCATTTCAAAGACAGGTTTGCTTGATTTCTTTCATATATCATGTTTTTATGTGATAATGTGTTATTAATGGTGATACAGAGAAAGTCAAATCCTTGAGTTGTCTGGCATATGAAACTGTCAGTGCATAATCTTGACAAATATCATGGTTGGTATGTGCATTCAACACCTGATACATCTTCTTGGTGTTTGTCCTTGATAAAGTTGGTACATGTAGACTAGTCTTAAGATCAATGTTTGGATCTTAATTTCACATGAGAATAGCCTTTTTATGTTCTTGGAATATTTTTATGCTTTCACATTGACAAAAGCTATTTACAATTGTCATATTTTCTTCATAAGCTATCAAGGGATTGTTTATTCTTACAATTGTTGAGATAGTACACAAGAATAGTGTTTTAATTGTCAATGGAGTATTTGATGATGAGATAGTGACAAATCAGTTACTGGGTAATCTTTGAGATGATACAATCAGTGTTGATCTATTAATGTTTGTATCAATTAAAGTAGCTGATAGTGCTGGTCAGAATCAAGTCAACCTATTTTAGACAATGATGATATTGTTTTGTTGTTTTGTCTTGTTATCATTTTATAGTTATCATATTTATCAATTCCCTCCCAGTAATATCTTTGGTAGCTTAGTCTATAATGCCTTGACAATGATTGCTTTAAGTTGATGATTATATCAAATAATAGGTGATCAAAGAATTTTTAATGTTCTTGGGGAACCCATTGATAACTTAGGTCCTGTAGATGCTCTCACAACATCTCCTATTCATATATCTACTCCTGCCTTTAAACAGTTGGATACCAAAATTTCAATCTTTGAAACAGGCATTAAAGTAGTGGCAAATAGTTTTGTGTTCAAGGGGAAGACTCATACATGCAAGTGACTGTGATTTCTACAATGATTTTTCTTTCATGGTAACAATATTGCAAATGTTCTTCTTCATGTATCAATAGACAAGTCTTGTATATGTTCTTAAAAGATTCCTTGAAGATGCTTTCAATTGTTCTTGAAGTGATATGTGACAGAGGGTGATGACAATGTTATATATTTTCACACTTTATATCAGAGAGTTGCTACATGAAAATTCAAAAGAAGTTATTTCATGCTACAAGATGTTCCTCTGATAGATGTTCTTCATGTAAAGATTTTGTGATGCAGGTCATCTATGCTAATTTTGAGTCATGTATTCATGTTAGAAGTTGCAAGGAGTTGCAGACTTAATTAATGTGTGATCGGTGATAGGACATTGCACTCTTAGGATAGCAATCATGTTGTTTTTATGTATCCTAATGTCATTACAGTTGCAAGTGTCCTAGTAAACATATGAAGAAGAAGGAGATAGTGTGCTTTTACAAGGTACTATTGCAAGGTGTAGTTTGAATTTGGTATGGCCATGATAGACATGTATGCAAGAGAAGTAGTTTTGTGAGACTATAATTGTGATTTATCTATGATAGTGTTATAATATTGTTGGCTCAAATATTTGTTTCATGTTTGATATATGTTGGATTCTTGGTATCTTTCTTGAAGCATAGTAAACGGATTAGGACAATAATGTTCCTATAAAATGTATTGATGCTTCTTTCCTTGGTCATGAGTGGAATAGACTGCAGGAATCCTCGGACACATGAGATAGTGATTCATATTAGTATCTTGACACCAGTGCTGAAATTTTTATTGACAGGGGGAGTAGCCTAAGTGATGATCCTATGTTGTCAAGATAATGATCAACTTATTTATGATTGTGAATCTCTTTCTAACATAAAACACTTGTTGCTTGGTTGATCTTGCTTGACTAGTCAAGTGCAAATAGAATCCTAATTCAACTACTAATGTTTTTCATTTGCATACTTATTGGTTGATTGCACATACAAATCTTGGACAACTTGAAGTGGTTCAGTGTGATTCTCTTTGCCAATGATATATCTTTTACATTGTACTTGGATAGTTTGGTTAACTATTCAGCTCTTTGTCATTTCTGTCAAAAAGGGGAGAAATAATAATATGTAGTTCATACCCCTTTAATCTTTGGCATTGTGTCAAAAGGGGGGGGAAGTTGATTGGTATTGTAGCTTACTTTGATGATTTACAACATTGTTTACAACTTTGGTTGCTCATGCTTTGATGTAGATTTCTGATTATTATGGTGTTGATCTGATGCTCATGATTATGATGATCAGATTTGCTTATTATGATAGTGGTACCGATGGTTTTGGTTACATGTTTGGTAGGGTTGAATTGATGGTTTAAATAGGTACATCTTTGGGTTATTTAACACCAATGCCAAAGGGGTAGTTTGTTGACCCCGGTGGCATCTTTGATTGGCATTGTGTCAAATAGGTATATGCAAGGTTTCAAGGTGATTGACATGATCATAGGTATATGACACACTTGGTATGGCACACATAGTATACATCATGACATTTGTTTATCATCATCAGATTGGCTATGGTAGTGAATATACTTTGATCTTTGACTATGTATACTCTGGTATTCTCATTGCACAATTCACTTTCCTTATTGATGGCCAAACAGGTTATATGCTATGGTTTCAGGTACAGGATCATCTGGTTTTTGAATACTTGATACATATATGTTTGATTGCCATTCATATCTTGTCATATTATTCAAATTAAAAGCTATTAAATTCTTATCAAATGTAATATGTATAAGTTTTATAATCAAGATAACAAAAAGGATATAATCATAGCAATGTTTGACTTTGACTTGGAAGTATTTTGGGCATGATGTATTATTGCCCATGAAAGTTGTTGATGATAAATTTGGGTAGATTGTACATAAAAATTCCTTTGGCATCCTTGATGTGGCACGAGACATAATATTCTTTGTCATTTGCAAAAAGGAATCAAAGGTCATTATAAATTTCTTTGACCTTCACCGAGAGCATTAATCATTATTGGTTTTGATAAAAGTCCCATCTTAATTCTACTGTTTGTATCGGTCTTTTAGGTCAAAAGGCAATTGACAGCATGCATATTCTTGTCATCATTTTTCTTGTCGAGTGTTTTCAAATCCTAACTAACTATGCTAGGGCATCGAGACTGCATAGTGGTTTGGGAAGCTTGGTAGTTGTTGGACTGAGGCAGTTATGGAATAATAACAAGGTATTCAGTTTATTCAAAGACAAGTACATTTTGTTAGGGTTTTTTGTTCCTCAACTATGGAAGGAAAGTTTACGATGCATGACAATTGGTTTGAGCAAGGAACAAAGTAGATTTGACTAAAGGTTCAATCTTTAGTGACAGGAATACAAAGGAACGGGTGTCTTCATTCCTTAATACCCATTTTTATTTCAAAAATGAAAAAGCAAGGGTTACGGGTTTTTGCTTTTTACTTTAGGGCATTTGTTTTCTGTGATTAATGTTGACTAATCTGTTGAAACCCTTGTATGGGTCTTCAAGGTAGTGGTTTTCATTTGACATTTGGGTAAAGGTTTTTGACATTGGGTAAATGGAAACGTTGTTATACTAGATTATTATGATTGTAGACACCTAAATTTGGACACTTACATTTGTCCAAATTTATCACATTTTTGTCTAAACATCCTCTTATTTGCATTAATTAAGTAATATTGCTATTATTTAATTAATATCCTTAAATTCTTCTAAATCCCTATGGTATTTAGTTAATAATTAAATACCTTACCCTTTATTCCCCTTTTCCTCAAAAGAATTAAATAATATTTATTTAATCTCTCATATGTCACATCCTCCATCATTTTTCCTTAATCCTAATTCACCTCCTAATCCTATCATTAGGGATGTGCACATGTCTAATCCATGATTAGGATGTGTCATATCCTCCAAATTTTGCAATTTGGCTCCTAATCTTCATTAGCCACTAACTCTCTTCTAATCATTGATTAACTAGTCTAATCAACCCCCCTTTAGTCAACTCTCCCCATCCCCCAAGGAATTTTTAATTTATTTTTGTCTTCCCCATGTGAATTTAAAATTTACTTTTATTCCTCCAAAACTATCCTCTTCCCCATGTGGATCATTAAGAGGTCACATCAGTCACTTGAGTAAAGAACCTTCTATTAGAAGGACCTTGTCTTATCCACAAGGTACTTCCAATCATGTAATTCAATTTAAGGTACTTGCAAGTACCTCCACCTCAACAGTCCTTGTGACATCTCACCCTCCCACATGGCAAGATGTGAGGACCTGTGAGTCCTCAACTCACCATAGCCCTTCATCCTTCCCATGTTGGAAAAATCTTGACCGTGTAAATCCCTAGAGGCCTTCCCCCTAAAATAGAGGATTTTTGGCTTCATTTTCTCATAACACATTCAAGTCTCCAAGCTCTTCAACAACTTCAACTCTCATACTTTCAAGCTTCCATCCACCATTGTTGAATCCTCAAGCTCTTGCATCCATTTTGTTCATCCATCAAAATACCCACATCTCTCATTTGAATCCTCATCCCATCTAGATCGTTTTGCATCCACTTTTAGCACTTTTGTCATCCAAGGAGCACACATTTATCAACTATCGAGGGTAACCAAGGGAGCAACTCATACAAGGTATCGTCATATTTTTCATCTTTATTTTATTTGGGTTTAACATAGCCCTAATCTTGAGGTGTTGAAGTGTTGTTTCCTTCTTTTGAATTTTTTTGCATCAAGTTAGGATAGGTAAATATGCCACTCATATTTGGCACTCTAGTGGGACCCACAAAGCGGCCCTTTCTTACCGTTTGTTGTTGTTTGACTTGTTTTGTAGGTTTAGGTTGAGGAGGGGTGACTCCACGGTGATAAGAGCCCGCCCCGGAGTTGGGCAATGCCAAGCCTTAACAAGGGTGAGATTTGCCCATCTTGGGTGAACCTACACTCAACAAGGGTGGTTCTGCCTTGTAGAATCGCCCATCTGTAAACGAAGAATGCCGCGCTGAATTTTTGAGCAGTGGACACCGCGCTGAGATGGGCGAACCTTCCTCAGGCAGGCAGACCCACCTCAATAAGGATCGACCTAGACAAAGGCGACTCTAAGATTTTGTTAGTACTGACCCCCTAACTTGTCTTGTATGTGAATGTGCCTATTTTTAATAACGTTTGTGCAGTTGTTTCACACTTTTCAAAGATCAGAGGATCATAACTTTTAACGTATTTGCTGTAGGATGAACGGGCAGAGTCATTAGTTAGTTTGTTTGTCTTTTTCTTTCATATTAGTTAGGCACATAGTTTTAAATAGGGGGTCTCAATATATTGTGTGCTTTGCTTGTCAAGTAAGCTATTGACGTATCCAATCCCCTTGCGCCATTTGGCGATCCTAGGTGAAGAGAAATCGTAGCTTACTTAGTCCTTTTGTTACCCAAGGGGGCACTACTTCGTTCAAGCTTTCCCCTTGCACTTCGTGTGAGCCTAGGGAGTAGCCGAAAATGTTTCGTGTTCTTTTTTTTTTAGCAGGACCTACTTGGAGATTTCATCACCCCAAGGGATGATCCCAACCACGTGTACTGGTGGGGTATATAAATGGGGAGAGCCAAATTCATACCCCAATCCAATCACGTTGTGTTTGGCAAAGCGTCGAAGCTAGGGTGATACCTAGATAAGACGTGAAGAGTTGGTCTGAGCCTTCAGTACCTCGCTGGGGTTGCCGACTCACGCTTGTAGACGAGCTAGTGTTCACAGTTGTGCCTCACGTACCATGCGTATATCGAGGACTCCCTAGATCACCTTTTTCATCCTAGTTAGAAGATGGTCTTGGTCATACCCTTCATACTAATCTTAGGATTGTGTTGTTTGAACTATCTTCTTCATGCGAAACTAGTGCATGTCTCACTAGTCGAGTTAGCCTTGGCCTTTTAATTGATGTTTGTTGTGTTTTATGTCCTTTTCCATAGTTTTTTTTATCCAAGTTAGGTCTAGGTCTACTAACAAGGCCGAACCTAACCTCCAGATAGGCATCCCTAACCCTAAAACAGGCAATTTTGCTTGTTGTTTTGGTCATTTTATCCATTGTTTTCGGTCATTTTCAATCGTTCTCACCCATTCTCTAGAATAGGTGGCATTTCCCCTAGGTTGAGTGACCTTTCCCTCAATAGGGGTGAACCTGACCTACAGATAAGTTTCCTTGACCCTAACACGAGTGATTTTACTTGTTGTTTTAGTCATTTTGTCAGTCGTTTTTAGTTGTTCTCACCTGTTCTCCATAATAGGTGACCTTTCCCCTAAGTTGGGTGACCTTTCCCTTAATAGGGGAAAACCTGACCTCTAGATAGGCATCCTTGACCCTAAAACAGGTGATTTTGCTTGTTGTTTCAATTGTTTTGTTAGTCATTTTTGGTTGTTTTTAGTCGTTCTCGCCTGTTCTCTAGAATAGGTGACCTTGACCCTAAGTTGGGCAACCTTGCCCTTAATAGGGGTAAACCTGACCTCCAAATAGGCATCCTTGACCCTAGAATGGGGGATTTTTCTTGTTGTTTCAGTCATTTTGTCAGTTGTTCTTGCCCGTTCTCTAGAATAGGTGACCTTGCCCCTAAGTTGGATGACCTTTCCCTCAATAGGGGTGAACCTAACCTCCAGATAAGTGTCCCTAACCCTAAAACAGGTGATTTTGCTTGTTGTTTCAGTCATTTTATCAATCATTTTTAGTTGTTCTCTCTCGTTCTCTATAATAGGTGACCTTGCCCCTAAGTTTAGCGACCTTTCCCTCAACAAGGGAAAACTTAACCTCTAGATAGGCCTCCCTGACCCTAAAACGAATGATTTTTCTTGTTGTTTCAATCATTTTGTCAATTGTTTTCAGTCTTTCTCGCTCGTTCTCTAGAATAGGTGACCTTGCCCCTAAGTTGGGTGACCTTTCCCTCAACAAGGGTGAACTTGACCTCCAAATAGGCGTCCCTGACCCTAAAACAGGTGATTTTACTTGTTTCAGTCATTTTTCCAATCATTTTCGATTGTTTTCAGTCGTTCTTGCCCATTCTCCAGAATAGGCGACCTTTCCCCTAAGCTAGGCGACCTTTCCCTCAACATGATTCTACCCCAAAATAGGCATTTTTTACCCTAAAATGGGAAATTTTGCTTGTTGTCTAAGTTATTTTATCAGTCATTTTTAGTCATTTTCGCCTATTTTCTAGAACTGGCAAAATTTCCACCTTTCTGAGTGATTTTTTCATCAATTTAGTCAAATTTTCTCCCTAAACGACCAATCTCGTCTTCCATTTAGTCAATTCCTTCATTCGTTCAGTCAATCCATTCATCCATTCAGCAAGTCTATTTCCTTGAGTCTGATTTCCCATTCATTAAGTCCGCTTCCCCAAGTGGAGAGTCTGATTGCTTGAGTCCATTTCCCCTGTTTCCTCAATCTTTGTCCCTCTAAGCTTCATTTACAAGGTTTTATCCAAGCTGGCATAGGTATCTAATCTTGATCATCATCATCTGTAGCTGATTAGGATTGTTATCCATCCTAAATTAGTTATCATCTTTGACCCAATCAATCTGCTTCCATCTTGAAGTAGATTCAGTGTTGTAATCATCCTTTTGTAGTTTAACCCAATCATTAGCACCTTATGTCATCTAAGTCAAATCTTTGCACTAGGTTTAGAATTTGTTTCATCCTCCTATCTGATCAACCATCTTATTTGATCTAATCCCATCACATCCCTATCCAATCATCCCAATCTGAGCTTCAATCCAATCTTAATCTGAGCTTTAATCTAATTCCACTATGAGCTTAACCTAAATCCCAATCTGGGCTTTACTCCATTGCCATCCAAGATCTTCTGATATTGAAACAAATCTTAAGATACATTCCTCCATCTTTTTCCAATCCATCCTATCTAACCTTCATCACCTTTTCTTTCCTTCTAATCGCTCGTTCCCATCTTTTCAATCCCTATCCATCTAATCTAACATCATGAATCCTTATCCTTCACCAATGCAACCAATAATAGTAGTCAAGGGGAATCCTAATTACGTTGATGATGATAATGAGAGTCTGGCTGATCAAGAGGAATATGACATAGATCCCCTTAATGCTATCATTTCTAGTAAGATTTCGCCAACCGCTTTCCAAAATCCAAATACCTCTCCAAGCTATCTTGTTACATCTTCATCCATGCCTAATATAGTCGTTATGTGGTGTGACTTTTTAACTTAAAATTGATGAAATGAAAAGGGTTTTAAAGGAGATTCTCGGTTTTCAAAAATATAAATTATTCTTTAATTTAGTTTAATAAGCGTGGTGTTATTCATTTTATTCAAATTACAAATAAAGTCCTAATCGATAGACTAATTGAAAATATCTATATCTTTCAAATGGTATCACATTTTTGAATCAAAACATGTCACATTCTATACTTCACATAATATAGGATTAAAAAAATAAA
>VDFB02388108.1:0-10419 GCA_007258455.2 Sequoia sempervirens | reverse complement strand
TTCTACCCAAATGGGTAGAGGGAATATTGGCCCTCTGCTAATTTTTTTTGTTTTTACAACTTTTCGTACAAATGGCAAAAAATTGCAAAAATTGCAAAATTCTTGAAATTGATGAAATGAAAGGTATTTTTTTGTTTCTTGAGCCTTCTAGATGCAATAGTGGTGTCCATTTGGCTCCACGACACTCTGTTGATAGGGTTGAAAAACTTGATTCACCAAAAATGAGATGGAACTTTCAATTCAATGTTTTGATACCATGTTGGAGTAGCAAATAATGAATGCAATATTAAACTACCATAAAATGAATCAAGAACGATGTATAAGGCAATAAACTATCATAGAATGTGTAGAATATAATGATCACTCCTTGTTTATATAGGAAAAGGAGGAGGTAGGAAGGTGAAACAAAAAGATTGACTAACCTCCAAGTGATGCAACACATGTAGAACACTTGGGACAAGTGCGAAGGCATGTGTCAAGTGTCAATGAGGTGATACAAATAAACAATTAACTAAACTTAAGCTAGTGTGAATAGAACTACTAGGTGTAGGAACTAGATAAATAATAACTAGATTCATAAAGACACTTTTCACACTAACATTATATAGTATGGTATAGCATAATTTTTCAAATTGAGTATTACCTCTATATTTATTTCTATCTATTCACTCTAACATGCCCAAACCTTGTAATTTATTTACATGTGATGTTCATGGGGTTAATAGAAAGATAGAAAAGAGAAAGTCTTTTTGTGAGGGTACGATAATTTATTTTTTATTGGACAATTTTCATCATTCTTCTACAATATTTGGTGGATACTCATAGGGAAAAATAAATGATATGCCAATATAATTTTATGACACAAGAACCAATACTGCCCTCCTCCATCGTGATGCACAAACTACCATCCTTGCAAATTTCAAATTTTCTAGTTATCTAAAATGTAGATTCATTTCAAACAATTTGGAAGTAAGTGTATATCATCCCATATGAAATAGATAATAAAACTGTTAGAGTAATCATGCATTAGCTAATAATTAGTCTTTAATTGATTATTAATCTAATTCATTTCATGCACTTAAGTTAAACTTAGGAGTGCTTTTTTATGTTAAGTAGAGTGAGATTTTATTAGATCATTATGTCTCATCACATAGGATGATGAAAATTGTCACGATCTAATCCCTTTATCATTTAAGGTTGCTCTTATAAAGCACTCACCCTCATTGTATTATCTATCTAGAGCAAGCTTTTCATTCTATAAGTTTTTCTAGTTGAGGATACAACAAATTATTATTCGCAACTCTCTTGCATGAAAGGTGTTTTTGTTTGTTGTTTGATCCTGCATCTCATGTTTTTCACAATTCTAACATGGTATCAAAGCATGGATTGAGCGGACCCCTTCTCCATTTTGAGTTTTTTTCTCAACTACGGTTACAAGAGCAAATTTAGAATCTTTATTTTTTTTTAAAAAGGAGTTGGGAATTTTTTTAGTGCAATTTAGTGCAAAAAGGACCTTACCATTACACTTAGAAGGTTGAATAGATGAATTTTGATATAATTTTTTCCCTATTTTGGTTTCGAGAGCTTTTGAGGCAATTTTTTTTTAAATAGGGAATTTCCTGTTGCCCCACCAAGAAACAAATCACAACCATTAGCAGCTATAGTGTCATTAGCAACATAGTTGCCCCCCTCGCCACTCAACTGCCACTTCACCAACAATAAGCTAGCGGGTTTTTTTTAACGTTGACATCGGCTGGTGGTCTTATGGAAAACCAACACGCAACCCTCAAGGGGCTTATTTTTGCCTTTGATGTCCTAATTAGGAAAATTATTTTTTGAGGGGCATAATTTTTTGCTCAGGTATTGAAATTGAGAAAACAAGATATCATTGAAAAGCTGGTTCTGGGAACTATCCAATGGTGTAGTTATTTTTTATATATTTTTCTGCTAGTACATTTTATCGCTTGTCAAAGTTAGATGTGTTGTTTTCACTCTATAGCTCACAACTTTTGACCAGTTTCTCTATTTTTCACAATTCCAGTAGCATTGGAAAGGTCTTTCAGAGATCTTCACATCTATAAATGCACTTTTTCCATATTTTTCTCTAGGTGCATTTTATTTAGTTTTTTGTGTTTTCACATTCCAGTGAATTACTTGGATTTTTTAACTCTTGGAAACTTTCTATTTATGTAGGATGACTTGTTTTAGGTTGTTCTACATGTATTTCTAGATTTTTGTCCTCTTTGGGAATTTTAAGAATATTTTGCATGCAATTTCTCTTTTGTATATGCATTGAGATAAAGTTCCATTGTTGTACATGCTTTTTGGGGATTTCATACATCCTATTGTGCCTTTTGTACTCACACTATGTTATAAAGTTCCATGGGGGGTTGTGAGTGCCTTTGTTTTTCTATCACACCTTTGTCAAGTGAGTGTTCCTTCCATGACATCATCGAATTTGAACGATTCTTTCCACATGCATGTGTGTGTTGGTTTGCATACCCTTTTATTTATAGGTACTTTCATGTGCACATTCGAATGTTCTTTGTTCTCCTACATGTACTTGGTGACACAATTTTAGTAGACTTGTCATAGCTCTCCCTTTTTTGCATTATGGGGGGATTTCTACTGTTGGTGCTAATACTTCCTCAGTTCATTTTGGAGTGAGCTATATATTCAATTTTTATTTCTACATACTAGGCGGATGCAATGATTGGTTACCCATGAATTTCAAAGAGATGGAGCATTTACCATATAGACACTCTTGCATTCCTATTTTTGGAGGTGACCTTCCTTTTTCACTTGATCAGTGTTCTTCAAAATATTGGTACCATATATTTTTTACTTGCATTTTACATGGTTGATTAGTGTCATTAGGGTCACTCGTGCAAATTGCTATACCCTTAATATTAGAGTATATCGAGTTATGAATAGTCGGCTTGTGGCTATCTTCTTAATTAAGTCATATTATCATTATTATATTATTATTTAGTTAATTAGGTTGGCCTAGGGCTTATATAGGGTTATCTAAGTTGGTTTGGGTGATATCCTAGGCATAAATAAGTTATGTATAGGAGGTAGTGAGTCTTATTTCATCATCATATTGTGAATTGTGTTCTCATTGGGGATATTTGGAGGTTTTCCCCCTAAAAGTGGCTTGTTATTCTCAGTTATTATCAAGTATTTGCAACATATTTCCTATCATATTCTTCTATTATGCAAGTTATTTCATTGCAAGTGGTATTAGAGCATGATTTTGGCACCATAGAGGCAAGACATTTTCTTAATATTGGAGGTCATTTTGGGGAGAGCATATCTCCCAGATTTTAGAGAATTATTCTCTAAGATTTAAAGGGTTTTTGAAGAACATATTCAAGAAGCTACAGTCTATATTTTAGAGGAATTAGATTTGAATTCAAAGATTTATTACAAAATTAGGGTTTTACCCAATTTATTTGGAAAATGCATATCTCCCAAATACTACTGAATTTGTTCCTAATTTTTGGTGGGTGTTTGAATAATTAATACAGGAGCATACAATCCAAATTTTAGAGAATTTGAAGCATAATAAGTGATTTATTATAAAATTAGGGTTTCCAAAAAAATCGATTTCAAGGATGCAAACCACCTAATTTTTGGGAGATTTTTCTAGGAAAGTATGACCTAGTCCTTGGTAAGTTACAATAAAACTTTTATAATTATTTTTAATTTATTTGTGTGATTTATTTTAAAATTATTTTCTGCCATCATGCTAAGGCCTGCAACAAGGGGCAAAAAAGAATGCTAGTACATCAGGGAAATATTCAAAGAAGGATGAGGTAGAAATTGAGGAAATTAACCCTAATGATGAAATCAACAAAGTCATGGGTGATATTTCATCATAAGAGAAGAAGAAGATTGAAGAAATGTCAATAAAAAGGGAAATGCAAAAGGATATGAGTGAATTAAAAATACTTATTCAAGGCATGAAGTGTAAGGGCGAAGATTCACCTAGTAAGGTAGAAGATAATGCTTTTTTTGGACATGAATTCCTTGGGATTGACTTTGATTTAGAGAAAGATCCTTTCTTTAATAATCCAATGCCAAGGAAATTCATACCCAAGTTGGATATGAGAAAGTTGGATGTCAAGGATCCAACCAATTAGCTATGCCAAATGGATGTTCCTAGTCAACAAAAGGTGGCTATGGCATCATTATACCTAGACATAGATCAATTTATTTGGTATTGTTGGTTATGTGACGAGAAGAGAAAGAAGGGTTGTGCGGTCACATGGTCAAATTTTGAAGAGGAACTTGCTAACCATTTATGGAGATAACTTTATGGATAGCTACTTCTACCAACTCACTAAATTAAAGCAAATAGGCATGGTCAAGGATTATATTCAACGATTTTAAACCCTTTTCTTAAGAGTGGAAAATATGATAGAAGAAAATTTGAAGGAACTATTTCTAGGCAGTTAAAGGATCGCATAAAATATGAAGTATGATTGTTCCAACCACAATCCTTATCACAAGCAATATTAATGGTAAGACAAGTTGAGGAGAAGCTTTTGGCTAGTAGGTACAACAAGGGATTAAAAATGTAAGTGAAAAGAGATCTCCTACATATTAATTACCTCAACCTACTAGGTT
Source organism: Sequoia sempervirens (assembly GCA_007258455.2). Taxonomy (NCBI): domain Eukaryota; kingdom Viridiplantae; phylum Streptophyta; class Pinopsida; order Cupressales; family Cupressaceae; genus Sequoia; species Sequoia sempervirens. The sequence continues at coordinate 5,787 of VDFB02388108.1, read as the reverse complement.
GACTCCACAAAAAATTGAGAAGAGAACAAAAGAGTTATGTTTCAATTGTGACAACAAATATAGTTGAGGACATAAATGTAGTGAAAATAATTTATTCTATATTGAAGGTCCAAGTGAGGAAGAAGATGAGGAACCAATATTAGAGGGTGATAGGGAGTCAAAGGATGGATCAAATGATCCCTAACCAATCATTTATTTCCATGCACTCTCTAATTTTAGCACCCCACAAACTCTCAAGGTAGTGGGTTTCTTAAAGAAGAAAAAAATAACAATGTTGATCGACTCAGGTAGTACTCATAATTTCATCAATAAAAAATTGGCTACTCATCTAAATTATTTTAAATATCTAGATCTAGAGTTTCATGTCTTGATTGCATATGGTGGTACTATTATTTGTTTTGGAAAGTCCCATAACATTAAATTATCCATGAGATATTATCACCTTGATAGCCCAATGTATGCTATATCCATAGGTGCAACATATATTATTTTGGGAGTACAATGGCTTACTACTTTGCAAACAATTGAGATGAACTTCCAAGAACTATTCATGAGATTTCAATCACAAGGAAAGATAGTAGAGCTAAGAGGGTTGAAGGAAAAGTACCCACAAATGGTAAGCTCTCTTCAAATTCAAAAGTTGCTAAAGAAAGGAGTGGATGGATTTTTGGCCCAGCTATGTTTATTAGAAGTCTCTCAATCTAATGCCCCCACCCATCCAAATTTACAAGCAATAATTGATCATAACTAAGTGGATTTTAAAGATATTCATATAGGAATTCCTCCTAAGGGGGATCATGATCATTCCATACAACTAGTTCCAGGGAGTTGGGTGCTAGCAAGAAGTTGAGTCCACTTTTTGGCCAAAAAGTGGAAGTGTTTTCCCTTGATTTTCAGAATTTGACACATTTGACCTTTAAAAATTTGAAGCACTTAGAGATGGAATCTGAAAAAGTCATTGATCATAAAATGTAGTAGTACTCGAAGTCTAGTTTCCAACATGTAATTTATTTCAATAATTCAGATGCTACAAATTGATTTTCAATAAGCGTTTCTAAAAACCACTGGTTAAAAGTCACTTTTTTTTACCATACCATTCATGTGTATGCCATCCATATTTTGACCTGAATAATTGTATTTTTCTGAATCCTTTTGGGAAAAGATTTGTAACTCACTAAAGCATGTTTTCGATATTTTTTTGTAATTTTTTATTGAATATTTTTTTGTTAAATTTTTACTAGCCATATTTTTCATTTTGAAAAATCGTTGTGTACGTCATGCATAAGATGACCTAAAATTATCATTTTGATTTGTTTTAAATTGAAAAAGAATTTTCTAAAGTACGTTTTGTGTAATTTGTTTTTATTAAAAAAAAATAGTTTTTAACAAAAAGTTATTAAAATACTAAAAAACTATGGTATTTCAAGTTTATGGACCAGTTTCATCAAAAATTAATTGAAGAATAGAAAAAATAATCCAATTATAAAAAAAATACATATTTAGAATCTAAACTGTCTCATCTATAATGGGTTTTAATTTCGTCAAAAATGTCTTCAGACATATGCCCAAAGTCACTATTTTCTTGTGACATTGTTAGGACCTTCAATTTGTAGGTCAAACCAAGTCCAAAGCTTAGGTTTGTGGGTCCCCAAGCCTTTTCCTAACCAATAAAACAAAAACAAAAATTCTGACCAAAATTCAAATTTTAAAACAAGATTCTCGCTTTTAGAAAATGGACCCCATTTCTTAAAAAATACATTAAAAAATATTTTATGTTTTGTTTTGAATGGGATCTCGCTTAAAAATCATAAAAAAATTATTTTTATGTTTTTTTTGAAACGGGTCCGTTTAAATCATAATTTTTTTTTAAAAAAAAGTAGAATCTCGCTTTCAAAAACGAGATCCCATTTTTGGCTCGAGGTCCTGAACCTAAATGAGATCCCGTTTATTAAAAAAAGGGATCCTATTTTGTTGAAGCTGATTTCAGATTTTTTTCTAAGGCAAAAACTTCCATGTTTCGTGAACTCAACTTCTTGCATTTACACATCTAACCACCCTACATTAGGCCTTACAGGTACCCACATATACAAAATAATGAGATAGAAAAGATTGTTAACGAGATTTTAGAGGCAAGAATTATCATGCATAGCCAAAGTGCTTATTCCTCGCCAGTGGTGATGGTGCATAAGAAGGATGAAATTGGCACATGTGCCTAGACTATAGAGTGCTCAACATGTACACCATCAAAGATAAGTTTCCTATTCCAGTCATTTATGATTTGCTAGAGGAATTGAATGGAGCTGTGTATTTTACAAAGTTAGATCTTAGATTAGGTTATCACCAAATTCAAATTAAGGAAGAAGATATTTGTAAGACAACATTTAGGACTCATGAGGGGTGTAGTGCCCCTCCATTTGTGATGTCTTTGTGTTGCCTCTAACTCGCTTGTAAAGTTAGTATTGATTGGCATTATTTGAATTGATTCAAATTTGTTATTTGTGTCTTTTAAAAGATTAAAAAGGTTAAAGGTATTGTGATAAATTAAATAAAAGTTCTAATATATTTGGGATGTTGGTCAAATAAAATATTACTAATGATTTGTCTAATTTAAATAAATTAAATTTACGATTTTATAAAGAAATATTAAAATAAATAAATAATATTATGGTATTGTAAGATTAAACTAGTAAATTAAGATAGTTAATTTACTTTGATCAAATATTAAAGCAAGGTGGAATTATAAAGTAATAAAGAGGGATGGTTGGTGTAGTGGAGAAATTGGCTAAATATGTAATTTAATGAAACTGCAGGTTACGGGATAATGGTAGAGATAAATAGCAATATGGTAAATTAATGTAAGGTAGTTGAGGTCTAGATATAGGCGTCTGCATGCAAGGATTTGTAACGGCTCTTCAAGAGTTAAGGCAGTCCATAATTAAAGGATTCTAACCTAATTTTTTGGATGCCTGAGCCCTTAAAATAATAACAACCTCTATCATAAAAGGGGGAGGAGTCAGGGGAGGTAATTATGTTTTGGAAAGAAGGAATTGTAGGAGCGGGAAGGAAGGGGGGCATCTAGATAATGTGACGGGGGTTATGCAGGAGTTGGGGGGGGAATATTTGGGTTCTGGAAGTTTCCTGTAGCGGTTGTAGAATCTGGGAAGAAGATGAATCTGCAAATGGTGAAGCCTGATCTTAGAATCAACTCTGCAGCCGCGCTTCAAATCAGGTTCCAATCCTTTTGAGATTTATCTTTGTGATTCTAAAATAAATTGTGAATGTTATGCTTTCTGAAATTCAATATTTTTCTGTGTTGAAACTGAAAGAAGATTGTATTACCTGAAGATTACCCAAGCCCGCAATGCTAGGATACGTTCTAGAATGTTTCGTTATTTTAAAGATTTGTGGGCATCCTCTCCGGGTTTACATATTTTGCATGTATGTCTTCTAGCCCCCATAATCTGCTTGGAAACCTATTAACCTATGCCTTGAATTTCTGCTGGAGAACTCTATGCATGTATAGAATACTCATTGTAAGACATTAGTCTTAAAACGAAATCTATTAGTTGATTGGTTATTGGTGTGTAAACAGTTAAAAGCTCGATGATCTCCTTGTGTTGCTCCTTGTCTTCATACAAATCCTGTCATCCCTGCTTTTGTTCACTCTGAATGGTCTTTATTCTTATTGTTGGTTGTAGACTATTCATTTGATGTCTGTAGTTTTCTTGGGGATTGACCTCCTTGATTCCTTTAGCAAACTATTACTACTGCAACACTTGAACTTAAGAGGGTGCGACATTTAAATAAGCTTCCTGATCCGTTGTCAACTAGTCTCAGTCGCAACACTTGAACTTAACAGGGAGTCTAAAGGTTTAAATAACCTACTTGATTCTACTGGCAATCTATCGCACTTGCAGCACTTGAAAATGATGATAAAATGCATGTAGATGGCGATATTTCCAAATTCCAATATTCATTTTCTAATATACTTGACAACCTGTCACTGTACATTATTTAGAGTTGAGGCAGTGTACAGAATTAAGTAGCCTCCCTGAAACCTTTGGTAACTAGTCACAGCTGCAACTTTTAGACTTGCAAAGGTGTAGTAAATTAGATAGCCTCTCTGATTCAATTCACAACTTGCCCCATTTTCTGTACTTGAAAATAGAATGTTGTAAAGGTTCAAATAATCACCCTGATTTCATTGTCAACCTGTCACAGCGACGCACTTGAACATGGTAGGGTGTATAGATTTAAATAAACTCTCTGATTTCGTTGACAACCTGTCTCAGCCGTCGCACCTGAACATAATAGGAAGGTTTACTTGTTCTCTTCTTTATTTGCAATACCAAGTAAATTGTTGAGATTGTTGTGTTCTAATAAGGAGGCATGTGCAAACGTTTTAGAGTGGAACATATGTCACATCATTGTTAAGATCCAACAGGAAATAAATGTTGTGTTGTTGGAAATACTCAACCTATATTCATATATGATCCTTAGGCACTACCAGTTTAGGGTGTCCCCAAGATAGCCAGCACGGGCATGGAGGTCAACCGCGTGCACCTAATGATCAACTATAAGGATTTTGTCAATATCTTAATAACTTCATTGCTTAATGTGAGACGTTTCATCAATGTAGGTCATATTTTGTTTTATTTCAGTCTACACCGAGCTTCACCATGGATTAAACATCTTGATTCCATTATTAGCTCATTTCTCATATCTGACTGCGCATGTTCCTCTCATCAAAGGGTGTCTTTTACAACGTTTGTCCATCTGAAAATAGTAGTAATATGCTCTTAAGTTCTTAAGTCTTAAATCATCCCAACCTGGCCTCATGTGGCTTTTTGGCATCACCAATACTCTCCACAAAAGTAACGCATCTGCTCAAATGAAAGAAATGGTTCACATATCTCAAAATAGTTTTTCTTACAACAAACTTGGAGAAGATTATGATTACTTCTGAGCCAGCTAGTAATATTTTTAAATGGTTTTAAGTCGTGACTTTTGGTATTGTCATAAAGAGTGAAAATTTATTAGAGGGGTATTTATATCAACGTAGGGAAATTAGTTCTTTCTTAGAGGAAATTAATATGTTTTCTTAGTTGAGTCAAGTACCATTATTTAAGAATTAAGACTTGTGATTTAATGGGTTTGTTTTACCTTTATATATATATATATATATATATATATATATAAAAGGTTCTTTGTTAGGAATGCATAATATATGTTTTATGATTATTTGATTGTATAGTTCTATAATATTAGAAGAGGTTATTCAAATGATATATATATAAAAAAAATAAGCATTATCAAATTAGGAAGGATGAAGTATCATGTATTCAAATAACTATAGAAATTAGCTTAAGTGAAAATAAACAAAATTGGAGGAGCTTGTTTTAATTGGTAATTATTTCACATTTTTTTTTATTGAATTAGTTACTATATAGATACTTTACTAAATAGATGTTATGAGCTCATGATATCATGGAATTTGTGGAAATTTAATAGTAAAGAGAGTTGACACATTTGCATTTGGATTAAAAATGGTTCTTGGAGATCTTGCTATAGTTGATATTTCTTGATGGGGAACCCTTGTGTTAGCATTTTGTGAGTTTTCCAGAGATTAGAGGGGATATGGTTTTTAACTTGCAAGGGTTGGTATGGGGGCCGGTGACCTGGGAGGATTCACCTTGGGTAACCCATATCGAGCTTGAAGTATTTATTTGAATTTTATGTTGTTTCACCTAAAAGTGAGTGATTTTGGCGATTTGTTATATAGGATGA
>VDFB02388107.1:0-85482 GCA_007258455.2 Sequoia sempervirens | reverse complement strand
AAAAGTCAACACTTTTTATCCTGCAAGCCTAGCAAAATGTGCCCAAGGGAAGCTCAGGAGGTTGAGAAATTTTCTAAGTGTAGATATCCGCCACCCCCCTCAAAATGCGCCCAACTTGCAAGTTCATCCTTCTCAGGGGGTAAAATGTGCCCAAGTTGTGAATAGTCAAAGCAAAGTCAAAGTTTTCATACTTTCCCCTAGGCAAAATGCGCCCAAACAAGGCCAAGTCAAGACGAAAACGGAAGCTGAAGAGTCACTCCAAAGGCGTTGTCATGAGTTTCATCCTCCACCTACATGAAAATGCGCCCAAAAGGCAAAGAGGTCAACAAGTCAACGTTCTTTATCCTCCACCTACATCAAAATGCGCTCAAGATAGATGGGAGTCAACAAGTCAAAAAAATTTATCCTCCTCAAGGGCCAAAATGCGCCCAAATACATGCATGTGAGGACAAAAAGTGAAGTTGAAAGGTCATCCAGTTGATATGCCTAAATGCGCCCAAGTTTAGATGGTAAAAGGTAAGTGAGTGGAGTGAAAGGTGGTAAATAAACTGAATGACACTTCATGGCGTGGTGAACACAAGGTAAATGCTAGGCGTTATCTTCCATCAAGTCCAAAATGCGCCTAAGGTGATGTGTTAGAGAATGTTGCAAGGAGTGTTGCCTAGGCGTGATTTTTGAATTTTCTCTCAAGTGTGCTAGGCGCCAAGGGTGATGGGAGTCATAAGGTGTTAGAAAAGTTCTAAGGCATGTGAAAGGTGGAAATAAATTGCTAAGGCGTGATTTTCTTTCCTCAGTGTACTATGCGCCTTAAGTAAAATGAAATGAAGTATAAGATGATTTTAAAATTTCTCTAAGGCGTTGGAATATTTTCCTAAGTGTGGAGTAAAATGCAAGCGGCATGTGAATAAAATATGCAAGGCGCCTCTATGAATAAATTTTTTTTTTTCTAAGTGAAGTTGATGAAATTTCCTCCACTGGCAAGTGAACCAAATTTTTCTCTAAGGAAAATTCTCAACGTGTGATGATTTAAAATATTTTCTAAGGCAATTATTTTCTCTCTTAGAAAATACGCCTAGAGCTCAAGGTGGTGAAATTTTTCGAAGCACAAGCAAATTTTCTCAATGATGAAGTCAGAGATGGATGATAATGCAGGATGAATTCAAGTTCTTCAAGCGAGAGCAACACAGAAGGATCACAGGCGAAAAATGGATTTTAATTTGATAAAATAATATTTTCTAAGGTTCAAAATTTAAAAATTAAATGAACCCGTTCATTGGGTACCCATGGATTCAAGGCGTTCTGAAGAAAATTCTCTTTTGGGTACTGGACGTTCGCGCTGATAGATGGATTCCTAGATTTTCTGCACTTCGCCAACACTTTTCTGTGGAGAATTTAATCAGTGCTCAAATTGTGAATTTTCCTAAGGGAGAATTTAAAATTTTCTAAGGCAAGATGAATAAAATGTGGTTTCAAAGTGAATTTCTTCGAATGATGAATTCAAGATGAGTTGCCTAGATAATTTTGATTGAATTCTTCAAAGATGAGTTTTCCAGAGATGATGAGGAGTTAAATTCGAATTCAAGTGACAAAGCTCCGGCTGGTGAATCAAAAGATGGATTTAAATTAAATTCTTCGAAAACAAATTCAAAGATGCCAGTCAAAGTCAAGTTTCTAGAAGAACAAGATTCCAGACATCGAGAGACAAGTGTCAGAAATACCAGAGAGGGAAATTTGAATTCTTGAAGTGGAGTAGTGGAAGTTTAATACACTGGCTAAAAATGGCTTCTTCTAGAATTCGATTTTGAGCTATAAAATGAATAAGTTTCTCACTTGTTTTCACAGCTGAAGAAGTTGAATTTGCTTTGAGTGAAGCATTGCAGTGAATTGTTGTTGAGGCTTAAGGAATTCGAAATTTTGTTGAGGAGTAGAGTTTGCTGAGGGGCGCACTTAGAAGTTGCTCAAATCTGTAGTTGAAGGGGACACCTTGAGTTGCTGGAGAAGTTGCTTGTGCTGAGAGGTACGACTTGAGCTTGTTGCTGAGCTTTGCAAAATTTGAAGTCCAAGAATCTAAGAGGTGCACACTTGCTGGTTGGAAAAGGTACGACTTTGCTAGTGTAGTGGCTGAAGTTTGATTCGTTGCTGAAGTTAAAGTTGCCAGTACGGACGCCTTGAATTGGAGTGAAATTGTCGAGAGTTTTCGAAGTTGCTGATTGCTGATACGAAGTTATAAAAGTTCAAGTTGCTGATTAAGAGTAGTGAAGTGAAGTCACTAAGGTCCACTTAGAAATCTGTTCTAAGTGTTGAAGTTCGAATTTATTGAAGAAGAAGAAGCTGAGGTTTGCAAATAAGAGAGTTATTGCAGCTTCTAGAAGTTGACTACAGCCCGTATGCAATGTCATGTATTATTTTATTAAACTAAATTGCTGATGAATGTTTGTTGTTTGCAGATGGCTGAGGCAAGGGCGACTGGCAAGGACAATGGTGCATCCAGGCAAGCTGTGATCAAGAAGTTGAGTAAGACGTTCATGCCGGAGTCAAAGTTCATTTCAAAGTTGGGCAAGTTGACAGACACCAACTTGGGCTCCGTCAACCTCGAGGCCTTCAAAAGCAAAATGTTGGGAATTGGAAGTCATCGGCCTTCAACCACTTCACACAATATCGTCTGAAGTGGGTTGTATGCAGCTGCTGGTTTTCCACCAGCCATTCAATGCTCAGAGCTGATAATGGAGTGTGCTAATTGCTACGAAAAGGAACACCAGTCGATCATGTCACCAGATGGCCAAGTACTTGCCAATCTTACTCCGGCAGCCATTGGTGAAGCTTTCGGAATCCGGTGCACAGGAACATGGTTTACAAATCTAGAGAACGAGCTGAACGGATGTATGATTCCGCATTCGAGAGGTGCACGGAGACAATCAACACTCACTGGATAAGCACCCCTAAGCCTTCTCGTGCAAAGTTGCCGAAACAGATCATAGCGGAGGACTTGAAGCAAGAATACTGTGATCTCATCATGATGCTGAGCAGGGTTGGAGGTTGTGCACAATCGTTCATTTTTTGAGCCCTGGATGTTTTACTACATCAACCTCGTGCTGGAAGGGAAGGATTATGTCAATTGGGCCGAGATGATAAGCGATAATTTTCATGAGCAGCTCCTGAGCTTGAGGAGAACGAAGACATTTTACATGAGCTCTTACATCATCTACATGTTGGCACATATGACAAAGTACAAGGGGATATCTTAAAAGGAGCCTGTCGGCTGTGGCTCTCACCAGTTCAAGATTTATGATGCGTGTCCACAATTGCACCTGTCAAGCACAACTCACTACAAGCGTGTCAACGATTCATTCACCATGTATATCACGAGACTGCTTCAGGAGCGGCTGCAGCACAGAATCTCGAGGGATGCCCAGGAGCTAATTGAGAGGTATGGGTGTTGGTTCATACAGTTTCCGAGATTTTCTTACATTAGGCTGCAAGGTTTCTCATCATACCCATATAGGCTGCCTAAGTACCCAACAGATAGAATTTTAATGCTAGAGATATCTAGGCAACTGCTTGCCTATGATAAAATTCAAAAGAAGAAGAAGAAGGGAGGAATTGAATTTCTAGTTGTCATGGGCCACTCGGACGAAGTGTGTCCCTCGATACAGGCAGCTAGGGAGGCTGAAAGTGAACTCCAATTTTATCATTTCTCATATCATACAAGTCGACAACATTATGACCCACATCATAACATCAAATGGGTACTGTCAGAGGAGTTCAAACATAAGGCCACCATAGAGGATTATTGGGCTGATGCGGCTGATGAGATTGAAGTAAGAAAAAGGATATTTTCTCGGTCGCCCATCACTTTGATCAGGGAGTGTGAGGTTGTTCCAGTTCCGGACCAGGTCAATGAGGATATGGATGTAGTCCATCCGGATTATGCAGCAGTAAGAGATACTCCACTTCCACCTTTGGATTGGTCAGAGCCCGAGGTTGCAGATTTGGATACACTTTCTATCCCGGTCATGACATTTACTAGAGCATGGGTTGACAGGAGGGTAAATAGGTTGAAAAGTAGGTCAATTTCCTTGACTTACAACTTGATGGGAGATCACAGGATGGCCACTACTGGCAGAAAGAAACAGATTACACGAGGCCCAGAGTCCAGGAAGAAAGAACTAGTTAGACAAGAGCCTACTCAGCCAGAGCCTCCACAAGTCACAGTGGCGACACCATTGGAGACACGTTCTCCAAGTTTACAGGAGGTTTCTTTGTTTGCTGATCAGAGAAATGCACTGAATCAGGTGCAAGTAGTACAGGATGATATTCAGCCTCCACGGAGAGAGTCGGTTGGCCAGAGCGTCAACGCACCTGTTAGGGTTGATCAGCATGATGATGAGGGGACTATTACTAACCCTCAATTTCAGCAAGAGTTAGAGGAGGCTATGAACGAAGATGATGATATAGTGTCAGGTGATACTCAGCCACTTGAGGACGATGAGCCTCGCCAGAATGATGCAGAGGTTGAGCAGGCTAGAGAAGTCGAGGCACAGGAGCAGCAGCCCTTTGACATACAGTACGATGTGCCCGATTGGCTTAAGGACAGAATGAGAAGAAGCCCCAGTGAGGAGCTTGATCCAGCAGTTGAGATGGAGGAATTCTTGAACAGGATCAGTGCACCTCCACAGAAGAAGAAAGCAAGAAAATTTTCGAAGATCTCCACGGAAGAGGATGGTTCCCGTACTCTTCATGTAGCTGTGCCACGAGTTGAGTGTGACCGGAATGAAGCATTGCCAGAGAATTATGTGGTCACAACTTTGGACTTGGGATGCCCCACTAGTGCTCAGATTGTGGAGGAGTGTGATAACTCCTTCCTTGCCCTCAAGGATAGGTTATTCAAGAAGGAAGGGAAGTATAAGAGGTTGAAAAGAGAACATAGGGCCTTGATTGGATATGTATAGCAGTTGTCTCGATCTCGAGGGCAAGATATCCCAGTGATAGAGCCTCCGGCAGAGTTACCTAGAGAGTCGATCAGCGGCTTGGTAGAATTGGGGAAGATGGCACAGGAAGCAGATAAATGGGTCACAGGAGTTCGTGCCGAGACAGAGAAATTTATGGAGGACCTTGCTTCTGCCTTTCAGCAGGCCTCTAGTATTTTGGCACGGATGGATGCAATGGATCATGCTTGGGGAGATGCTTCTATCTACCAGAGCAAAGTTATCCAGCATCTTGAAGTATTGAGGCATGTGCCCTTGCAATTGCTGATTGATGGAGGTGTCATTCAAGAGAATGACAGATATGATTTCTCTAGGTGGTATTCTTCGGCAATCACAGGGCGTGGTTTCTTCGATGCGGGACAGGCGGATTCAGCTAGGGTACATAAAGCTATGGCTAATATCATAGATGGAGTTCAGAATACTTTTGAGGCCATATTTGCTAGGCGGCTGAATCCAGATGAGATAAGTGTTGATAATTTGAGGGGTTTGTTGGTGCCTTTCTTTTCTAATGTCAGGACCTTTGTACAGGATGACTTTGAGAATACTTCTACTTTCTCCACCTTGATCCAGAACACGCAGGACTCCTTGATGGCTTGGAGAAAATCTTGTACGAGGCATGAGCATTCAGTCACAGTATTAGAGTTTCAGCTAGATTGTGTTCCGCCGATTTCAGTTCAGGAGGTTGAGGCCGTGCTTCGCAGATTCGTGGAGTTGGCAGTCAGAGAGAAGGAAAATGGGAACACACTACTGGACGAGGATCTTCTAGAAGACTGAATGTGGACATTTATTACCTTTACTATTTTTGGGAGTGAGTGGGAATCTTTGATTCATTTAATGTACCACTCCCTATTCTGGCAGTTTTTAGGGTTAGGGCTGAGGTGGCACGATTCTGGCCACTCTATTGATTGTAACCCTAGTCGTCTTTTGGGACTTGGCTAGCTATATAAAGGGGGAGTCCCCCTCATTTGTAATTCATTAGACATTAGATCAGGCATTAGCATTAGAGCTTGGAGAGATTGCATAGTAGAGCATTGTAGACATTTTGTTAGTGTGGAGGAGAAAGAAAGTTTTCCCTTTGAAAACTTTTGTGGAAATTGTTGTGTAACACTTTTCATGATAATAGATCTTTTCATTGATGATGGAATTCGTTTTGTCATGAATAGCTAGCAAGGTCTCTTCTTCCTTTCGAATCCAAGTAGTTTAATTTTCGTTTCATGCAAGTAGTTTACTTTGATGTGTGGTGTTTCATTGAGATAGCTTCACTTTACTCCATACCACTAGCAGCTTGTTGATGATAAGCTTGCCTTGCGTGGTCGACTGGAAATCATTTTGAGTTTAACTTCAATTGTGATTGGTATGCTTATATGCGTCGTCGTGATGGTGTATGCATGTTGAATCATAATTCAAACATTTTTTGTTATCCCTTTGAAGATTGCATCGATTTTACTGAGGCTGTCCGACGTGAGGCTAGGTGAAATCTGGTTGAAGTCTATTGAAACGAAGCCCCACATATCCTGCATTTAGAGTAGAATATAAGTTCCTTAGGCCCTATACTCTTTACTTTCCGCACATTTCTGATTAGTTTTAGGAAAACAAGTTACATTGCCAAATCATACACGCAAGAATCCCCTTTAAAATCATACACCGACTGTTAGCTGCAAGAAGTCTGAACAATTGTGTAAGTCCCCTCATAAGAACACAGCAAATACACATCAACCAACTGAGGGTATTCTAAGTATTCGGAACCTTGGAGTTGAACGTGCGAACTTTCTCGCAATCTTAGCGCACGGAATACTTTGATCAAGAGAGAATGGAATAGCCTTCGGACTATTTTTGTTCTGCTGTTTGGTGCGGTCACAAAAACCACATCAATGTGACACCTTCACAAGAGTTAGGGTTAGGCTCGCCAATCAAGGTAGTGTCCGGGGCTAACTTGCTTTCAATAAGGATGTGCATGCTTGCACAATTGTCCATTTCTAGATTAGATGTTTTGGTTAATTGATGGTAGTTTTCCAGTTAACTGTATAGTTTACTTTATTAGGGTTTAGCAACAAATCTTGCATGCATTGCAAGACTGTAGTTGACTCAAGGTGATTTTAGGGTTCCCTACACCTTTTGATGTCTATAAATAAGAGCTTTTGCTCATTTGTACATAACTTTGCACGAGAGAGAAATATATGTTGTGCCTACCTTGCCTTCAATATTGCTCTTTTGTATTTGTCTGGCGCTGCATTTATCATATGATGAATTGTTGCCATAGGGTTTCCATGCAATTATAATGGTGAATTCTTTCCCTTAGATCTAATTTTTTGTGTTCAATAAACTTGTCCGCATTGAGTCGATAGATGCCACCTTTGCCTTCAAGTTGAGAATCCAGATTTGTTTATCGTGATGGTGTTTGTGAATAATAAACTTGTTTAGATTGAGCTGATAGATGTGCCACCTTGCCTTCAAGTTGAGAATCTATACTTGTTTATCGTCAGATAGTCATCCTTGCTCCATTTTCTCATGCTCTGTTTTCTTGAGGAAACTAGATAGATTTTAAGTAATTGGCATAGTTGTAGTTAGTAGTCTACAAAACCAGAAAATACTCAACTGCAACATATATAGTTTTCGCAAAAGTCTTGTACCTCTATAGCTGAAACAAAAAGACAGGATTTAGTTTAGTTTACTTTCCTTTTCAAAGCACTTTTGTCAAGCACAACGAGGGAGCTTCCCCTCCTAATTTGAAGAGCACTCATTACGTAGTGTGCATAGTTGTCCGTACCAACTCTTACTCCAGAGGTGCTAGTTGTTACGCCAACACTAACCAAGGATGCCCTTGAACAAGAGGATTCAAATGTCAGTTGTTGAGAAAACTTGTCTTCGAGAGATATCTCTGGCATCAACTCAACTTTGCAACGAACCTATTCACCAGCCTGCGAGACACATCAAACGACAAAAATTGTTGATTGACAGAGCATGCAAATTGGAGGGTAAATCACTGCACATCAAGGCAAAAGCGCCCCTACTGGCCAAGGGCGCCCTTCATTTTGAGCAACTTGATGAAGTTTTCAACAACTACTTTCTACAAGGCATCTATTCAGCACTCTCTCAACTTTGCGATCAATCCAGCTGCATGATCACAGGACCTGTCAAACATCTGTGGGTAGAGATCAAGCAGAAAACACTAAAGGTGAAGAAGAGATGATGAACATGGAAAAATTGACCAAGTCCTAAGGAAAAGCGCCCTACTGAGAAAAGGCGCCCATCTTTTTGGGTAGTCATGTGATGTCCTGTTGTGACCTTTTCACACATCGCCCCATTCAAGATGGGGACCCCCTAAATTTTGCTCCGTTCTAGTCTTTTGGCTTGGGTTTTCTTCCCTCTCTCGCTCTGTCTCTTTTCTGGTGTCTGTCTTTCGGGGGGTTGTGTCCGTCATTAAAGCTTAAACGCGAAATATTGGCCAAGTCTAAAATTAGGGTTTCGTCGTTCCTGGTCAATTCAAGGTCAAGTAAAGTGAGAAAATTGAAAATTGAACCATTGTTGCCGCTATGCATCCAAAGAAGCTTCCTTCGCCATCGACTCGACATTTACTATTTAGTAAGTCCGCTATTCAGGCAATTTGTCGCCTATTTTGAGATTCCGACCATCACACGCATTCGTGGCATCAGCCGCCAGATGCCAAATTTGAAGCTAAAACCGCATTAACTTACTATTTTAGCAACCGCCTCGCACTAATTTCAGTTCCGTGATGCGTAGATTTTTGCATAGTTCAGATATTCCTTCCGGGTTTTTCGAGACCTTCGATGGTATAACATGCAAAATGAGGCGACCACTTTCAGAATTCAGCCCTCCGAGGCTATTTTTAGGGTTTGCATGTCGGGGTTTCTTTTGCATGTCGGGCGATTCTTGATGGGTTTTTCGAGACCTTCGCGATGGTGTGACATGCAAATCCAGGATTCTCACTCAAGAAGGAACTTGCTATTTTTAGCGTATGTCCTACAGCTCCCAAAGCAGCTCGCATTCACACCGCAAGTACGCGAACGACCAAACGGAGATCTTGACGATGCAATACGATTAGGGTTTCCAGCTTCTGAGCTCAAAATAGGCATCAAAAGTCAAAATCTTCGAACCGGTAAACCACCTCGATCGCCGCTCTTCAGCTATCCGCCGTGAAATTTCAGGTCAAACGGAGCACTTACTATTTATAGTAAGTCAAATTGGAAACATGCTAAAAATAGTAAATCAGTTGCATGCATCAGTGTCAGCAGTAAGGTCACGTGGTGAGGATCGCCTCATCCAAATTTCAACTCGATTGGAGCTTGGGAGCTATCAGAAACATGAGCTTACTATTTATAGTAAGCCACCTTCAGAAACAGGCTATAAATAGCAGGGTAACCAAAAGTGGCAGTGTCGACAAGTTGATAAAGTCATGAGGATGCTACGTTTAAAATTTCAGGCCATTCCGAGCTTCAGAGGCGCAAATTCAGAGAACTTACTATAAATAGCAGGGCACGTAAACTGGCGAGGATGATGAAAATTTGTCTAAGTCTGGAGTCTCGTCCAGCAGCCATGCTAAAATGCGCCCATCTCAGCTAGAGGCATGAAAAATTTCTAAGTGTGAGTTTATCCTTCACACAGGGCAAAATGCGCCCAAGGCAGGAAAAGTCAACAAGGTCAAACATTTTCATCCTGCTGCCAGGTCAAAATGCGCCCAAGAAGGAAGAAGGAAAAGTTGAAAAAGTTTCTAAGGCATGGAAATCCGCCACCCTCATCCAAATGCGCCCAAGATTGATGTTTATCCTTCATACAAGGTGAAATGCGCCCAAAAGAAAAGAAGTCAACAAGTCAAACGTTTTCATCCTTTCCCCTAGGCAAAATGCGCCCAAACAAGGCCATGTCAGGACAAAAAAATGGAAGTTGAAAAGTCACATGAAGGCATTTGAAAGTTCGTCCTTCTCATGCATCAAAATGCGCTCAAGATGGAATAAAGTAAACAAAGTCAAGGAAATTCGTCCTCCTCCATAGGCAAAATGCGCCCAAACTTGTGCATGTGAAGACAAAAACGGGAAGTTGAAAGGTCATCCTCCTCCTACATAGAAATGCGCCCATGTTTGGATGTGAAAGGTGAATGAAGGTGGTAATTAAGGTGAAAAATTTGCCAAAGCGTGGTGAAAAGTGGTAAAAGATAGGCGTTATCCTCCTCCACACTAAGAATGCGCCAAGGGTGGTGAAGGCAAGGTGTTAGGCGTTCAAAGTGATCAAGGTATGTGTGGCGTGATTTTTAAATTTCCTCTCAAAGTGTGATATGCGCCTAAGGTTATAAGTGGTGGAGATTTTTTTTTTAAGGCGTAGAGGGTGATGTATGTGTTAGAAAATATTTGAAGGGGTTGAGAATAAAATGCTAAGTGAAGTGTGCGCCTATGTTGAAGGGAGTTATAAGGTGTTAGAAATATTTTGAAGGCGTTGAAATGTTTGAGGGCGCTGAGAATGAAATGAAGTGTGCTAGGCGCCTCAAGGGGGGAAAATAAAATATTTTCTAAGTATTGAAAAATTTGCCTAGGCGTTGGACCTTTAATGAATATTTTCCAAGGGTGAAGTGAAGATAAAATGTACAAGGAGTGCCGGGAATGAAATAAAAATTCTTCTGAATGAAGTTGATAGGAAATTTCCCCACTGGCAAATGAAATAAAAATTTTCTAAGGAAAGTTCTCAAAATGCAAGAGATGATTTAAATATTTTCTAAGGCAAATTATTTTTTCCTTGGGAAATACGCCTTGAGATCAGAGTGATAAATTTTCCGGAGCAAGAGCAACTTTTCTCAGTGATGAAGTCAGAGACGATGATAATGCAAGGTGATTCAAATTTTTTCAAGAAGTCAGAGCAACACAGAGTGATCACAGGCGAAGAACGAATTTAAATGATGGAAATAATATATTTTCTAAGGTTCAAAATTGAAAAATTAAATGAACCCGTTCGTTGGGTACCCATGGATTCGAGGCGTTCTGAAGAAAATTTGCTTCTGGGTACTGAACATTTGCGATGATGAATGGATTTCAAGCTCCGAGCTTTGCATTAATCTTTCCAAAGGAAGAATTTAATCAATTCTAATTCGTGAATTTTCCTAAGGGAGAATTTTAAATTTTCAAGGCAAAACTAATAAAACGGTTTCAAAATGAATTTTCTTTTCAACAATGAATCAAGTCACTTGCCTAGATAAGTTTGTTTTAAATTCTTCGAAGATGAATTTTCCAGAGCAGATGATGAAGTAAAAATTCGAATTCAAGTGACAGAGCTCCGGCTGGTGAGTAAAAAAATGATGAATTTAAATTAAATTTTTCGAAAAGGAATTCAAAAGCGCCAGTCAAAGTCAAGTTTCTAGAAGAATAATATTCTCGACGACTGGAGACAAGTGTCAGAGACACCAGAGAGGGAGAATTCGAATTCTTGAAGTGGAGTAGTGGAGTTTAATGGCACTGGCTAAAATTAACTTCTTCCAGAATTCGAGTTTTGGCTATAAAATGAAGATGTTTTTCACTCATTTTCACAGCTGGAGAAGTCGAACTTGCTCTGAGAGTGAAGTGTTGCAGTGAGTTGCTGAAGCTTGAAGGAATTTGAATGTTGCTGAGTTGAGGAAGGACGCCTTAAGTTGTTGAAGCCGGAGGGAATTTGAAGTTGTTTGCTAAGAGCTGAAAGGGGCGCCATTGCTGAAGTAGAAGAGGTACGCCATTGCTGAAGTATTGAAGTGCAAGTTACTGAGAGCTGAGAGGTACGGCTTTGCTGGTATTGAGGCTGAAATTTGAATTGTTAGCTTAGTTGAAGTTGCCAATAAGAGAGGCGCCTTGAAGTGAAAAATACGAACTTGCTAAAGTATGAATTGCTGATTGCTGGTTTGAAGTGCAAAGTTAAGAAGTTTAAATTGCTGATTGCTGATAGCGAAGTGAAATCATCAGAGTTCACTTAGAAATCCGTTCTAAGTGTCGGAATTCGAATATATTCAAGAGAAGAAGCTGAGGTTTGCAAGCACGAGAGTTATTGCAGCTTCTAGAATTCAACTGCAGCCCCTATATCATGTATCATTTTATTAAATTTAATTGCTGATGAATGTTTGTTATGTTGCAGATGGCTGAAGCGAGGACAACCGGAAAGGACAATGGTGCCTCAAGACAGACTGTGATCAAGAAGCTCAGCAAGACATTCATGCCAGAGACGAAGTTTATTTCAAAGTTGGGCAAGTTGACAGACACCAATTTGGGCTCCGTCAACTTGGAGACCTTCAAGAACAGGCTGTTCGGAATTGGAAGTCATCGGGCTTCGGTCACTTCGCACAACATCGTCCGAAGTGGATTATATGTAGCTGCTGGTTTTCCACCAGCTATTCAGTGTTCGGAGCTGATAATGGAGTGCGCCAATTGCTACGAGAAAGAACACCGGTCGATCATGACACCAGATGGCCAAGTGCTTGCCAATCTCACTCCGGCAGCCATTGGTGAGGCTTTCGGGATCCCGGTGCACAGGAACATGATTTACAAGTCCAGGGAGCGAGCAGAGCGGATGTATGCTTCTGCTTTTGAACGGTGCATGGAGACAATTAACACTCACTGGATGAAGCACTCCAAAGCCATCTCGTGCGAAGTTGCCGAAGTAGATCATAGCAGAGGACCTGAAACAAGAATACTGTGATCTCATCATGTTGCTGAGTCGGGTTGGTGGTTGCCCATAGTCCTACATTTTCGAGCCTTGGATGTTTTATTACATCAACCTGGTGTTAGAAGGAAAGGATTATGTCAATTGGGCTGAGATGATTAGTGATAATATACATGAGCAGCTCCTGAGCCTGAGGAGGACTAAAACGTTTTACATGAGCTCCTATCTTGTCTACATGTTAGCACGAATGACGAGGTACAGAGGGATTTCTTACAAGGAACCCGTCGGTTGTGGCTCTCATCAATTCAAAATCCATGAGGCGTGTACACAGTTGCACCTGTCGAGCACAACCTATTACAAGCGTGTCAACGATTCATTCACCATGTACATCACGAGGCTGCTTCAGGAGAGGTTACATCATAGAATCTCTAGAGATGCCCAGGAGCTAATTGAAAGGTATGGGTGCTGGTTTATACAATTTTCGAGATTTTCATACATTAGGCTGCAAGGATTTTCTTCATACCCTTATAGGCTGCCTAAGTACCCAACAAATAAGATAATAATGCCAGAGATATCTAGACAGTTGCTAGCCTTTGACAAAATCTAGAAGAAAAAGAAGAAAGGGGGGATAGAGTTTCCAATTGTGATGGGCAACTCGGATGAGGTGTGTCCTTCGATACAGGCAGCAAGAGAAGCTGAGAGTGAGCTTCAGTTTTATCACTTCGCATATCATACAAGCCGACAGCATTATGACCCACACCATAACATCAATTGGGTTCTATCGGAAGAGTTTAAACATAAGGCCACCATAGAAGACTATTGGGCTGATGCAGTGGATGAGATTGAAGTGAGGAAGAGAATGTTTTCTAGGTTGCCGATTACTCTGATCAGGGAGTGTGAGGTAATTCCAGTTCCGGACCAGGTCAATGAGGACATGGATGTTGTTCATCCAGACTATGCAGCTGTTCGGGATACTCCACTTCCACCTATAGATTGGTCAGAGCCCAAGGTTGCTGATCTTGATACTCTCTCTATCCCGGTTATGACATTCACCAGGGCATGGGTTGACAGGAGAGTGAACAGATTGAAAAGTAGGTTAATTGCCTTGACCTACAACTTGATGGGAGATCACAGGACGCCCACCACAGGAAGAAAGAAACAGATCACACGGGGTCCAGAGTCCAGAAAGAAAGAGATAGTTCAGCCAGAGCCTCCACGAGTCACAGTGGCAGTACCCTTGGAGACTCGCTCTCCAAGTATACAGGAGGTGTCTTTATTTGTTGATCGAGGATTACGTTGAATCAAGTACCGTAGATACTGTGATGATATTCACCACTTCGAAATAATTGGCCGTGAGTGCCAATGTAATTGCTAGGATCGACCGATGATGATGAGGGGACACCATCGAATCTCTTAGTTTCAGCAGGAGTTAGAGGAGGCCATGAATGATGGCGATGATGATGATATAGTGTCAGGTGATACTCAGCCACTTGAGGACGATGAGCCTCGCCAGAATGAGGAAGAAGTTGAACAGGTTAGAGAAGTCGAGGCACGGGAGCAGCAGCCCTTCGATATACTATATGAGGTGCCCGATTGGCTTAGAGATAGAATGAGAAGAAGCCCGAGTGAGGAGATTGATCCAGCAGTTGAGATGGAAGAGTTCTTGAACCGGATCAGTGCTCCTCCACCGAAGAAGAAGGCAAGAAAGTTTTCAAAGATCTCCACTGATGAGGATGGCTCTCAGATTTTCACGCTAAGCTGTCCTAATGAGTCGAAAGTGTGAATCGGAAATGAAGAAGCTCAAAATTATGTGGTCACCACTCGATTTGGGACGCATCGGTGTCAGATTGTTGAGGAGGTGATAACCCCTTCCTGCCCCTCAAGGATAGATTATTCAAGAAAGAAGGAAAATATAAGAAGTTGAAACGAACACAAGCATGCTAGTTGGATATGTCTGTTGCTTGTCTCTCACTCTCGAAGGTGGATGTACCAGTTGATAGAGCCTCCAAAGCAGATATTCCTAGAGAGTCACTGTACCGCTTAAGAGTTGGGGAGGATGGCACAGAGGCACAAAATGGGTCAGCTGTGGAGTTCAGACTGAGACAGAGAAATTCATGGAGGACCTATCCTTTGCTTTTCGGCAGGCCTCTACTATTTTGGCACGGATGGATGCGGTGGATCATGCTTGGGGCGATGCTTCCATCTATCAGAGTAAGGTGATCCAGCGTCTTGAGGTGTTGAGGCATGTGCCGTCGCAGTTGTTGATTGATGGAGGTGTCATTCAGGCGAATGACCGATATGATTTCTCTCGGTGGTATTCTTCGGCTATCACGGGGCGTGGCTTCTTCGATGCAGCACAGGCGGATTCAGCCAGGGTACATAAGGCCATGGCCAATATCATAGATGGAGTTCAGAACACCTTCGAGGCCATATTTGCTAGGCGGCTGAATCCCGATGAGATAATTTTTGATAATTTGAGGGGTTTATCGGGTTCCTTCGCAGATGTTAAGACCTTTGTACAGATGACTTTGAAAATATCGCTATATCTCTCCACTTGATCCGCAACACAATGACTCCTTAGCTGCTTGGAGAAAATCTTGTACTCTATAAGCATATCTCACCACTGGTTGAGTTTCACATTGTGTTCACCATTTCAAATACCATGAGGTTGAGGCCATGCTTAGCAGATTTGTTGAGGGCAATGAGAGAAGGCCAATGGAACACACTAATCGATCTAAGATCTTCTTCGTGAAGACCCAGCATGGAGCATTTATTGCATTTGCTATTTTGGGAGTGAGGGAATCTTGATTCATTTAATGTACCACTCCCTATTCTGGCAGTTTTTAGGGTTAGGGCTGAGGTGGCACGATTCTGGCCACTCTATTGATTGTAACCCTAGTCGTCCTTTGGGACTTGGCTAGCTATAAAAGGGGGAGTCCCCCTCATTTGTACAATATTAGAGAAGATTAGAATTAGATAGACATTGGAGTAGTAGACATTGAGAGAGCTAGATAGTGTAGTATTGTAGAGCATTTTGCATAATTTGGAGAAGAGAGAAAGTTTTCCCTTTGAAAACTTTTGAAGAGATTGTTGTGTAACACATTTTATGATAATAGATCTTTTTATTGATGATGGAATTCGTCTTGTCATGAAATGCTAGCAAGGTTTCTTCTTCCTTTCGTATCCAAGTAGCTTAATTCATGCGAGTAGCTTACTTTGGTGTGTGGTGTTTTATTGAGATAGCTTCGCTTTATTCCATACCACTAGCGGCTTGTTGATGATAAGTCCGCCTTGTGTGGTCAACTGGACATTATCTTGTGTTTAACTTTGGTTGTGGTTTACATACTTATATGCGTTGTTTTGATGGTGTATGTGTGTTAAACTATAATTTGAATACCTTTTGCTATCCCCTTTGAAGATTGCACCGATTTTACCGAGGCTGTCCAACGGAGGCTAGGTGAAATCCGGTTGAAGTCTATTGAAACGAAGCCCCACATACCCTGCATTTAGAATAGAGTATAAATTTCTTAGGCCCTTACCCCTTTACTTTCCGTACTTTCTGATTAGTTTTAGGAAAGAGACCACATTGCCAAATCATACACGTGAGAATCCCCTTCAAATCATATATTAGCTGCTGATTGCAAGAAATCTGAACAATTGTGTAAGTCCCCTCATACGAACACAGCAATACACATCAACCAAACTGGGTCTATTCGCACTTAAGGAACCTTGGAGTTGAACATGCGAACTTTCTCGCAATCTTAGCGCATGGAAGACTTTGATCAAGAGAGAATGGAGTAGCCCCAAACTATTTTGTTCTTCGGCTGATTGGTGAGGTCACAAAAATCGCATCAACATGTCCCCAATCTAGTCAATTCTCGGGAACAGTGTGTTAGTCCTTTTCTTGGACCCTTGTGGGCTAATTGGATTGGTTAGAGGGTCAGTGGTTTATGCTAGTGGAGTTGTGTTGATGTGATTTTTGTGACCACACCAATCAGCAGAACAAAGTAATCCGAAGGCTACTCCATTCTCTCTTGATCAAAATATTCCGCGCGCTAAGATTGCAAGAAAGATCTCACGTTCAAATCCAAGGTTCTGAAATGCTTTGGAATACCCTCAGTAGGTTCGTTTTGATATGTTGTTTTTACGAGGGGACTTACACAATTGTTCTTAAGGTTCTGCAGCTAACAACAGGTTAATGATTTGAAGGGGATTTTATGCGAATAATTTGGTGTTGAGGTATGTATTTTCTAAAACTAACTAGAAATGTGCGGAATGTAAATGAGTGTAAGGGTGAGAAGGTTCTAGATTCTATTCTAAGGCGGGACGTGGGATCAATCTCAACAAACTTCAGCCAAACTCTGCTCCACCTCATGCTAGACAGCTTATACAAAGTTGGTGCAATCTTCAAGGGGATAGCGATAAATTTTCAAGCTACAATCCGACACCAAGATACCGTCAAGATGACGCATATCAAGATGTGAATTGCGACTGAAGTTAGGCTTATAAAATTTTCCAGTTGACCACACAAGGCAAACTTGCATCAGCAAGCTGCTAGTGGTATGGAATAAAACGAAGTTGCCTTGATCAACACTACAAACCCACAACTAATATCTACTTGCATGAAATGAAATTTACAGTACCTTAAGCTATTTTACACTACTTGGAGTAGAAGGGATGAAGAAACCTTGCTAGCTATTCATAACAAAGACAAATTTCACCATCAATGAAAAGATCTTCTATTATGAAAGTTTTACACAACAATCTCTTACAAAAATTTTCAAAGGAAAACTTTCCTTCTTCTCCACACTATGCTAAGCTATCAAACTCTCTCTCTGTTCTACTCTTTGATATCTAGTGTCTAGCTAATTTCTACTTTCTAATGAGATACAAATGAGGGGGACTGCCCCTTTTATAGATAGCCCAGTCCAATGGAAGGCTTAGATTACAATCAAAAGAATGGCTAAGATTAAGCCACCTCAGCCCTAACCCTAAAAACTGCTAGAATGGGGAGTGGTACAATAAATGAATCAAAGATTCCCACTCACTCCCAAAATAGTAAAGGCAATTAATGCCCACAATCAATCTTCTAGAAGGTCATCATCCAGAAGTGCGTTTCCATTCTCCTTCTCCCTGGCTGCAAATTCAATGAACCTAACAAGCACAGCCTCGACCTCCTGAACTGAAATCAGTGGAATACAATCAAGCTTGAACTCAAGCACTATGACCGACTGTCCATGCCTCATGCAAGATTTTTTCCAAGCAGCTAAGGCATCCTATGTACTCTGAATCAAGCTGGAGAAAGTGAAAATATTCTCAAAGTCATCCTGCACAAAGGTCTTCACCTCGGAAAAGAAAGGTGCTAGCCTACCCCTCAAATTATCAGTAGTCACCTCATTGGAATTCAGCCGTCTAGCAAAGATTGCCTCCAAGGTATTCAGGACTCCATCGACAATATTCATCATAGCTTTCTGAACTCTAGCTGAATCCGCCTGTGTTGCATCAAAGAACACACGTCCTGTGACTACTGAAGAGTACCATCCGACGAAGTTATACCTATCACCCTCCTGAATGACTCCTCCATCAATCAACATCTGTAAAGGAGTATGCATCAATGCCTCCAGACGCTAAATAACTTTGCTCTGATAAACAGAAGCATCACCCTAGGCCTGATCAACTGCCTCCATACATGCCATAATGTTGGAAGCTTGCTGGTAAGCACAAGCAAGATCTTCCATGAACTTCTCTGTCTCGGCACGAACACCTGTAACCCACTTGTCTGCCTCGTGCCACTTTCCTTAACTACTCCAAGCCACTAACTGATGCTCTAGATAATTCAGTTGGAAGCTCTATTGCTGGATTCTCTTGTCCACAAAGACGAGACAAGTGCTGCATATATCCTATCAATGTTTTATGCTCTTGCTTTAATTTCTTATACTTTCCTTCAGTTCTGAACAATCTATCCTTAAGCGCCTGATAGGAATTATCACATTCCTCAACAATCTGTGCACCTGTGGGGCATCCTAACTCCATAGTTGTGATCACATAATTATCTGGTACTGCCTCATCTCAATCACAATCAACTCGTGGCACAGCCATATGAAGGTTGAGAGAGCCATCCTCATTAGTTGAAATCTTCAAAAAATTTCGTGCTCTCTTCTTTGGTGGAGGCGCGCTGATCCTATTCAAAAATTCTTCCATCTCTACTGCCGGATCAACTTCCTCACTAGGGATCCTTCTCATTCTATCTCTAAGCCAATCAGGTACAACCTGCTGAATAACAAATGGCTGTTGTTCTTGTGCTTCTACTTCACGGACTTGTTCAACTTCAATATCATTTTGGCAAGGCTCATCAACCTCTAGTGGCTGAGTATCCCCTGAAACTGCATCATCCTCTAAATCCGTCTTTAACTCACGCTGAAAATCAGTGTCAGTAGTAGTCTCATCATCATCCTCCTGCTAATCATCTCTGGTAGGCACATTAACACTCTGGCCAATTGACTCCCTCTATGGTGGTTGATTTTCTTCATTTACTTCCTGCTCCTGATTCAATGCATTTCTCTAATCAGCGAAAAGAGAAACCTCTTGTATACTTGGAGAACGTGTCTCCAGTGGCCTAGGCAACTCAATCACAACCCTCAGAGGCTCCGGCTGAACAAGCTCCTGTCGAACTGGCTCCTTCCTTCGAGATTTTGAACCTCGAGTAACTTGTTTCTTCCTGCTGGTAGTGGGTGTCCTGTGATCTCCCATCAAATTGCAGGTCAAAGAAATTGGCCTACTCTTCAGTCTGCTCACGTGCCTATCAACCCATGCTTTGGTAA
Source organism: Sequoia sempervirens (assembly GCA_007258455.2). Classification (NCBI taxonomy): domain Eukaryota; kingdom Viridiplantae; phylum Streptophyta; class Pinopsida; order Cupressales; family Cupressaceae; genus Sequoia; species Sequoia sempervirens. The sequence goes on along the minus strand of VDFB02388107.1, from coordinate 66,047 downwards.
ATGTCATGACTGGAATGCAAAGCGTGTCCAAATTAGCGATCTCAGGCTCTGACCAATCTGGGAGTGGAAGTGGAGTATCCCTCACTGCCTCATAATCTGGATGGAGAACGTTCATGTCTTCATCCACCTGGTCTGGTACTGGAATGACTTCACACTCCCTAATCATGCTTATTGGTAGCCTAGAGAACATCCTCTTCCTGACTTCTGCTTCATCTGATGCACCAGCCCAATAATCTTCGATATTTGCCTTATGTTTGAACTCTTCTGACAATATCCATCTGATATTGCTATGTGGATCATAATGTTGTCTGTTGGTGTGATAGGAAAAATGAAAGAACTAAAGCTCGCTTTCAGCTTCTCTAGCTGCCTAAAGTGAAGGACACACTTCGTCTGAATTGCCCATGACAATTGGGAAGTCAACACCTCCCTTCTTCTTCCTTTTTTGAATCTTATCGTAGGCAACCAGTTGCCTAGATATCTTTAACATTAAAATTCTGTTGGTTGGGTACTTAGGCAACCTATATGGATATGAAGAAAAACCTTGCAGCCTAATGTAAGAAAACTTCGGAAACTGTATAAACCAGCACTCATACCTTTCAATTAACTCCTAAGCTTCCCTCAAGATCCTATGATGAGTCCGCTCTTGAAGTGATCTCGTGATGTGCATGGTAAAGGCATCGTTGACATGCTTGAAATGTGTAGTGCTCGTCAGGTGCAACTGTTGACAAGCCTCATGGATTTTGAATTGATGAGAACCACAACCAATAGGCTCCTTATAGGAAATCCCTCTATACTTTGTCATACGAGCCAGCATGTAAATAATGTAGGAGCCCATGTAAAAAGTCTTCGTTCTTCTCAAACTTAGGAGTTGCTCGTGTAAATTGTCACTAATCATAACAGCCCAATTGATGTGCTCTTTTCCTTCCAGCACGAGGTTGATGTAATAAAACATCCATGGCTCAAAAATGAACGCTTGAGGGCAGCCTCCAACTCTACTCAGCATCATAATCAGGTCACAATACTCCTGCTTCAAATCATCTGACATAATTTGCCTCAGCAACTTTGTACGAGAGGGCTTGGGTTTGCTTATCCAGCGAGTGTTGATCACCTTTGTACATCTCTCGAATGTAGAAGCATACATTCGTTCAGCACATTCTCTCGATTTGTAAATCATCTTCTAGTGTAGTAGAATTCCGAAAGCTTCACCAATAGCTGCAAGAGTGAGGTTGGTGTACACTTGACCATCTGGTGAGACAATTGATTTGTGCTCAGGCTCATAGCAATTAGCACACTTCATCATCAACTCTGAACACTGAATAGTTGGTGGGAAACTAGCAGCTACAAATAATCCACTTCGAACAATGTTGTGTGAAGTGATTGAAGGACGATGATTGCCAACTCCCATTATCCGACTTTTGAAAGTCTCCAAGTTGAAAGAGCCTAAATTTGTATCAGCCAGCTTGCCCAACTTCGAAGTGAACCTTGACTCTGGCAGGAAAGACTTGCTTAGTTTCTTGATAACAGCCTGTCTGGATGCGCCATTGCTATCCCTACCAGTTGCTCTTACTTCAGCCATCCTGCAAAATAATAAACAGCCATCAGCAAATTAACTTAGAAAATAAATAAAATATCATGCAGGGGCTGCCAATCGACTTTAAAAACTTGAGAAGTTGCAACATTCTATTCATCTGCAAACCTCAACTTCCCCTTCACAATTTTGAACTTTCAACACTTAGAAAGTTTATGCAAGTTTCAGCAACTTCAACTCTTCCTTAAGAAAATCTGCCAACTTCACTTCAGCACTTAGACTTTTTTAAAATTCATACTTTAGCAACTCCAGACTTAGATTTTCAAACTTCAGCTTCAGCCACTCACTTCAAGTCGCACTTCTTCAACAACCTTCAACTTCAGCAATCCTCTTCAACAATCAACTCAGTCACTCACTGCAACTTCAATCTTAGAGAAAATTCGAATTTCTTCAACTGGTGAAGAGAAATGAATAAACTTTCAGCTCTTATAGTCAATTCGAATTCTAGAAGGAGGCTAAGTTTAGCCAATGCATTAAGTCTCCACTACTTCTCAGCAAGAATTCGAATTCCCTCATTTGCCAATTTCAACACTTGTAACCTGACGCTTGGAATCTTGACCTCTAGAATTTCAAAGAATTCAACTTGACTGGCGTACTTAGCATTTTTAATTCACTTTCAAAAATATTCATTTCAAATTCACTCTTTAAGAATTTAATTCACCAGCTGAAGCTCTGTCATTTAAATTTTCATTCAACTCTGACTCCAGAAGATTCATCCCATGGAGAATTTGAACAAAATCATCTAGGCAACCCATTTCAAATTCATTGTCTGAAGCATTTTTCCTTTGAAAACACATTTTATTCAATTTGCCTTAGAAAAATTTTAAATTTCCCTTAGGAAAACTCATAATTTTAATTGTCGATCAAATTCTCCATCCTGAAGGCCTCGGCGAAGTGCAGAAGACCTTAAAATCAACTCCTTGTCAAAGATCTTCAATACCCAGAAGAAAATTTTCCTCAAAACACGTTGAATTCATGGGTCTACGACGAACGGGTTCATTTAATTTTTTTGAATTTTTAAACCTTAGAAAAATAATTTTCAACAAGTTTATTCTTGTTGTTCATTCCTGTGAGTATTTTGTTGCTCTGACTTAAAAACTTCAATCAATCCTGTGAAGCTAGTATCCCTTGATTTCTCCATTGGCAATTTTATTCAATTCTCAGGAAATTTCATCACTCCAAGTTTAGGCGTATTTTTCTTAAGGAAGAAAAATTTTGTGCCTTAGAAAAAATTTAAAATCACTTAGCACATTTTGCACTTTTTCCTTAGAAAATTTTATTCAACTTCAATCATTTTGCTAGCGAGGAAATTTTATCAACTCACTTAGAAAAATTTTCTTTTAAATATCTTGAGCACATATCATGTCATGGAGAATGTTTTAATTTCAACACCTAGCAATATTCTCCATTCAAATTTCCATCACCTTATCTTCAACGCCTTAGCAATATTTATCTCCTAGCATACTCTTATCACCTTGGGCGCACTTCACACTTGAAGAGGATATTTATTTCCACACCTTCGTTATTTTACTTCACCACCTTACCTTCAACGCCTTTGAATTGTTGACTCTCCTTGCCTTGATTTGGGTGCATTCCCTATGTCATGAAGGATGGGCGCATATCATGTGTGAAGGAGGATAAACTTTCAATGTCCAACATGTGACCTTTGAGCTCCCTTGTTTTGTCCTTACATGCCTTCATTTGGGTGCATTTGAGCATAGGAGGACAAAATCTTTGACTTTTGACTTTCTTCTAACTTTATCCTAAACTTGGCGCATTTGGGCTAGGCAGGAGGATGGGCGCATATTCAAGATGTCCAACGCCACCCTTGACCTTCCTTTGACTTCTCCTTGAGTTTCTTAAAATGGGCGCATTTCACCTATGCTAGAGGATGGGCGCATATTGCCTGTAGTGGAGGATGAAACTCCTTTTGACTCTTAGAATATTTTGCAATCATCTTGCTTGTGAGGGCGCATTTTTCCTAGGGAGCATGATGAAGCTTGTGCCTTAGAATTTTTTTATGCTTCTACATCCTTCCTTGGGCGCATATGGAGGTAGCAAGAGGATATTCGAACACTTAGAAGCTTTTCGTGCTCTCCAGCTGAAGTGGGCGCATTTCCAAGGTGGTGAAGGATGAATTTCAACACTTAGCCATTTTTCCTTCCTTCTGCCAGCTTTTCTGTGTCCTGCTATTTATAGTAAGTCCCTCAATTCTCGCATCTCTGAAGCTCGGATCAATTTGAAATTCTAGGCATAGGACCCTCATGACCTTATCAACCTGTTCACACTGCCATTTTGAGCTAGCCTACTAAAAATAGCCCATTTCTGAAGGTGGTTTACTATTTATAGTAACTGCCTATTTCTGAGACTTCCCCAACTTCGTTTGACTTGAAATTCGAATGACGTGCTCCTCATCAGGTGACCTGCCTGCTGACACTGGCGCCTGACACTGATTTACTATTTTTAGCCAATTTCTGGAACGACTTACTATAAATAGTAACGTCTTAATTGCTCTCTAAATTTTAATGGCAGGCGTACCCAAAACCAAAATTTTTGCTTCACTAAGGCATTTTGCTTAATCGAGTCTTAATCTTGTTAAAGTGTTGTCAAATGGTCGTTTTTGGGGTTTTCAAATATGGAGTTGGTGTCAGTACTATGTCAGTCTGTTACCGAAGAGATTTAAGAAAAGTGAAAATTTGAAAGAAAAACATCAAAATTTTCTATCTCGAGAAGGAGCACATTCTCAAATGGGCTTCTATCTTTTAGGGCTCGGGACCCGCCAGTTTATTACCTCTTAGCAGAATTTCGTCCGCAAGATCACATCAGCTTCAAGAAGAGCTATTAAGCTCGCTAAACGGACTCGCTTCAAGCAAGTTACTTTGGGTTACAGCCAGAAAACGAAAAGGCTTTTTCAGAATTGGTTAACACCGGAGAAAAGCGCAGTTTTTCGTAGCGTTTCATCTTTGAGGTGCCGATGTAGGTTTTGGCTAAATGTCACCCAAGATGTTTATCTCACTTTTGTTTGAGCTTCGCGACGCACCCGTCAGTGGGTGAATTTGAGTTGCTGGAGTGCTTGAACCTGAGGTCGAACGTTGGGTCAAATCTTAGTCAATATTTTAGAAGGAAAAAGCAAAAGAGCACTTTTTGGGAAAGGCGCATGAGCTTTTCAGGCCTTTAATGCTTTCTTTCGGATGATACCAGATGTTCAATGTGTTCATGTTACGTTTAGCTTTCCGTTGCCTCGCCTCCTCACGATCGTAAGATGTATCACAGCCTTGGTAAAATGAGGTTTTGTATTATTTTGTCGCTTCCAGAATGGTTAAGTCCGGAATGAAAAAGAGCAACTTTTGAAAAATTTTGATTTTCAATTCCCTCGATGTGGATGTTTTCTCGGAGAATGTGCCTTTGGTACGCGTGAACAGTTACGCGAAGGAACCCGGTGATCCAAATTCGGAAGTGGCTAAATCGAAGTTATGAAGAATTTATTTTCCTCGCTCGAGATACGTAGTTGAAATTTGATCTGTCCGGAGAAAAGCGCACTTTTGAAAAGGCGCTTTGGTTTTTGAGCTTTCGATGTCAGTTTTGTGGGCGCAGTAGTCTCAAGATACCTTTTGATCAGTTTTACCAGCCTTAATGCATCACAAACTACCAATCGAAGAAGTCAATCAACCAGTGTCAGCGGATGAAGAGGGGTCCCGGCAGAGGTTTTGGCTTAAATTTTCATGAAATTTGGCTAAGTCTGGAATTCGCCTAAGAGTTCAAAGTTGGATTTTCGAAAGAGAGTTGAATGGACGCCTTAACTGGAGTTCTGACTGCAGTTGGACTAAATGTTTTCTGGGTTATCATCTTCAGTTCGTATATTGGCATGTGGAGTGATCTTTCAGTTTGCATGTCGAGTTAACTAGTTTGCATGTTCAGTTAACTACCTTGCATGTTGAGTTAACTTGATTGCATGTTGACTTAACTGAAGATTATTACTGAATGTCAACTGAAGTTTACATGCATGGCGATTTTGGTTGAAATTGTGAGATTTTAGTGAAGATGGTGCTTCATCGAGTTTCAACTGAAGTTCTAAAAAGGGACGAATTGAAGGATGAAGCATAAATTTGTGAAGTATGGCGAATGTGAATGTTAACTGAACTTGTCAAAAGGGTCGCCATATTTAGGTTTTAAATGATGAAGCATTAAGTTAGTGAAGCTACGCACTTTCTAAGGAATGTCAACTGAAGTTCCAAAAGGGGCGCTATTTTTAGATATTTTTAGTGAAGCATGAAGGTGAAGTTGGCGCTTCATGAAGGCCAACTGGAGTTCCAAAAGGCTAGCTATTTTTAGCATTATTATTGCATGAAGATGGCGAATTTCTCTTTGCAATGAATCTTGTTAACTAAAGTTATCAAAAGACACGCCTTAGGTTAAATTTGATGAATCTAAAGCAAATTTGAAGGTGGCGGACTTGATAAAGATGGTTAACTGAAGCTAAAATCGCATGGTTGAGTTGAACTAAAGACTTGAAAGGAAAACCCTAATGCATGACCACTTATTTAGCTTGTTCGAGTTTCAGTTAACTGTGATGGGGTCCAATAAGAAGCCAAGCGCCATTTTTCAAGCATTCTTTGCTTAGTGCGAATTTTCAAAGATGAAAGTCTATTCATTTCAGCAATGGCGTCCACTATTTCATCATCTTTTGCTCTGAAGCTCATATTCTTCTTGAGCGACCAGCAAGCTGAAGGTGCTACAGGTGTCCGATTTCAGCGTTCTTCGAAGCAACGAGTTCAGATTGTTCAGAGGAAGTCGATTCTAGACTTTATTTTCACTTTGCATGCAGGTTTCATCAAGTTCCAGAGAAGAGGTTGGCAGATTTTTCAGAAGCAGACAAGCAAAACTTTCTATCTTCTGTCTTATTTCTTCTATTTCTCACCTTAGGTACTTTCTTCGTATGTCAAAGAAATTCAACACATATTCAGAATCTGATCACCTGGGTTCACATATTTCAGCATCAGCAGCAAAACCCATGTCTTAGATTTTTTCGAGAAAATTGCCCCGCAGCCTTCATTCTGAAGCTCTGTGCTTTTTTCCGAGAATTTCTTTGCATGTGGGCCAAAATCACATCTTTTTGAAGATCTCATCATCTGGGTTTGTTCAGAATTCCGTTGTGCACAAAACCCATGTTCCAGATTTTCTCATGAAAAATTGCCCCGAGAAGCTCTAAAAACCCCTGCAATTCTCGATTGAAAAGTCTTTGCATGTTAGGCTAAACGGCGTTTTTTCACAATTTTGACGTTGTGGGTCGTCTTAGAATCATTTTCTGGACAAAACCCATGTCTCAGAATTTTTGGTGAAAATAATCCTCCGACGGGCTATTTTTAGCCTCACCAGGGGCCATTTTAGCTTTCCGAGAAAGTTGTCAGAAGATAGCCGTGTTCACAGTCAACGGGCAAGTTTTTTAGAAGGTAGTTCAACTAGACTGAATTCGAGACCAAATTGGTCTTAATTTAGGTTTTCATCAGAGCAGTTGACAATGAAGCGTTACGCTGCAGAAGGAACAGAGATTACTTCATTTACGAAGCCGCCAAAGTCACTCAGATCTTGTACCATTATCTTCGTGAAGATGATACCTACGCTGATCTCGAGGTTGTACAAATTGAGTTTCAGAAGCATGTTTGATATATCTTGATGGAGGTTCTGATCACATTTTCAGAAATTTCAGCTAGTTTCAAGAAGGCGACTGAAAATGTTAAAGAATGTATGCATACAGTCAAGGAAAGTGACAAAGAACTAAAGAAGCAGATTATTATTTTTGAACAGCGTCAAAGTACTAGATGACAGAGAAATCGATGAATTCTTAGTCGAAGTGTTAGACCGAGTTGACATGGAGTGATCTGCTAGTTGGAACGTGCAGTTAATTTCTAGGGTTGAGTCATGAGCAGCAGTTAACTTGACTTCCAGTCTTCAGTTCACTTGCTGACTTAACACATGCTTATCTCATCCTTGGAATTATCAACACAGGAGTTAGGGTTAGGGTTTCCAGCTAATCAAGGTAGTGGCCGCTTAACTTGCTTTTTAAATAAGGACTGCATGCTTGCACATTGTCCAATTTAGTTAGTCGTACCCGCGAATCAGGGTATGTCTAATCAGATAGTTTATCATTAGGTTAGGTGCATGACTTGCACAGCATTGCAAGAACTCTGTAGTTAACACAAGGTGATTTTAGGGTTCCCTACACTTTGATGTATATAAATAAGAGCTTTTGCTCATTTGTAAATAACTTTTGCTTGAGAGAAATATATGCTGCGCCTACCTTGCCCTCAATATTGCTCCTTTGGTATTTGTTCAGCGGTTCGCTTATTACGCATTAATTCGTTATGCCAGGGTTTCAAGAGATTGTAATGGTGAATTTTTTGTCTTAACTTTAATACCTAATCATGTTATGCCATAGGGTTTCGTGGAGATTGTGATGATAAATCGCTTTGTGAAGTCTTTACTATCACCAATCAAGCGTTATGCCACATAGGGTTCGCTAAGATTACGTAAATTCACTATTAGATCTCGGCTTTCACATATCACCATTGAGGTCAATTGTTGCGCCACATAGGGTTTCAAGAGATTGAGATGATAAAGATGTTTTGTGTATCTTATCCATTGTGATCAATCGTTATGCCACATAGGGTTTCGAGAAATTACGGTGATAAATCTGTTTCGTGAATCTTTATCATTATAATCAAGGGTTATGCCACATCGGGTTTCGTGAGATTGTAATGATAAAGGCTGTTTTGTGAAGTTTTACTATTTTGATCAAGTGTTATGCCAGCCACAGGTTTCCATAAGATCATCTTGCGAATTCCAAACTGGCTTTTGTTCCAATAAACTTGTTTAGATTGAGATGATAGTTGTTTACCTGCCTTCAAGTAGAGAGTCTAAACTGCTTTATCGCCCCGATAGGTCAATCCTCGGCCTCCATTTCCCTCATGCCTGCTTTCTTGAGGAAACCGGATAGATTTAAAGTAGTTAGCTTAGTTGTAGTTAATGATCTGCGAAACCAAAAAATCCTTAGCTGCAACGTTCTTGGTTTTCTTAACCTTGTGCCTCTTCCAGCTGAGAACAAAAAGATAGGACTTAGATTACTTTTCTTTCCATGCATTCCAGCACAACGAGGGAGCTTCCCCTCCTAATTTGAAGAGCACTCATTGCGTAGTGTACATAGCTGTCCGTACAAACCTGCACTCCAGAGGTGTTAGATTTTACGCCAACACGGTGGATAGCTTGAAAGATTCTGAATGCAGTGGGATACACTGATATTCGAAAATTCTGGCATTTTACCCCTCTTTTTGGGTCCCAAAGCTAGAAACCCTAATTCATCTTGCATGTATATCAAATGACCTCCGTTTGACCCCGTTTCTGTTGCATTCTATTCTGTTCGTGATTCTAATGCACTGGGAAGTGGCTGCCAGAGTGCACCTGCTAAAAATAGCAAGTTGCTGAAAAAGTGATTATCCTGCTTTACATGTCACATCATCGTGAAGCTCTCGAAAAACCCACAAGGAATCACCCAACATGCAAAGAAAATCTCAACATGCAAACCCTAAAAATAGCCTCTAAAGGGTGAACTCTGAAAGTCATTATCTCACTTTGCATGTTACACCATCGCGAAGGTCTCTGAAAACCCAGAAGGAATCTCCAGACATGCATTGAAAAACCCTGCATATAAACCCTAAAATTTGCTCTGGAGGCTGTACTGCTAAAAATAGGCAGTTGTTCGTTTCGGCACAAATTTTGCCAGTGAGTAGCTTGATGTGTCCTAAATGTAGTGTAACTGTCGAAATTTCAAGAATGCTGAAGGAAGGCCTTGAATTGCACACTTACTAAAAATAGTAAGTTATCGAAATCTGATGAAATTTTAGTGGAAACTTGCTGGAAGTAGACTAACAACAATGTTAATCTCAGATTTCAATTTATTCACTTCATTTGACCTCAGATTAGCTAGAAAGTTCAAAACCCTAATTTTCAGACTTGGTCAAAATTTCATTTTTAAGCTCACAAACGGGCATACCCCAGGAAAGACAGATAGCAAAAAGATACCGAGAGAGAGAGAGAAAGAGAAAACCAAAGCCAAAAGACCAGAATGGAGCAAAATTAAGGGGGTCCCCATCTTGAATGGGGCAATGTGTGAAAAGGTCACAACAAGTTGGTCATTCTCATTTTCAGAGTTCAGTGATTTGGTCACAGTTGGCGTTGGCAGTTCAGGGGTTGACAGCTTTTGACGGCACGGGAATTTTGGAGTTTTGAGTGAGTTATGGATTTTTAAGTGATTTGAGTTAATTATTTAACTTAATGCTTTATTATAAAGTCAATTTGACTTTATATATATTTTATATCACTTAAATATTACATAAAGGTGATTTAAAATTTAAATCACTTAAAACATTAAAGTGGCGCCTAAGTATTTAAGTCCAAACTATTGAAAGGGACTTAATTAAATTTTAGAAGATTTAAATGATGGAAAAGGCGTATCTTCTTGGAAATGCGTGCCTTTGAGATATAAGGCATTTTGGGCAATGAGAAATTCATTCATGATTATATCGACTTTGCCTTTGAGGTTTTCTCTGTGCTTTCCTCTATGATCAGGGTTTGAGCAAGATTTCCATTGGGGAATGATATCTCTTCGATGTTGAGCATTTTTGAGACTGTGAGAGACTAGTCGAATTAGTGCAATTGTGAGGGCTTCATTCAGAGCTTCTACATGCTTCTAACAAAGTTTATTATTCAGTTTATACTTGTCTGCAATAAGGAAGGGGATTTCTACACTTGAGGCGTCCTCTTTAGCAATTTCACAGCTTCCATCTTTGGCTCTTTAGCATTCTACTTGGGCCTACTTTTGCATTGGTAAATGTGCCTATTTGGGAAGGTGTGTGAAGGAACTAGTTCAAACGCCTTTCTCTTGGCTTTCTTTTGTGTCTCTTTCTTGACGTTGTACCCAAACCAAATTTTTGCTTCATCAAGGCATTTTGCATAAAATAGTTTAAACTTTGCTAAAATGATGTAAAGTATAGTTTTTGGGCAATATCAAGCATGGAGTTTTGTCAGTCAAAGGTAGTTCTATTGATCAGAACCTGAATCAGAGACTCAAAACAAAGCATTTCATGATGGAGGAGCATTTCACAACGGTACTTATACTTTTTATGGTCATTTCAATGATCAAGACGAAGATTCCAATGGTCAGTTTTTGAAGATTTTTCAAGGAAAAGCAAGAAAGCACACCTGTAGCCCAAGGGTGCCCTTCTTTTTGAAGGCCTAGATTTTGTGATAGATGTTGATAAATACAGTGAATCTCTTCAGAATTGGTCTACCTATCCGACGAGCTATCCAGCGAAGCTATCCAAAACCTGTAACTCTGGCAATTGGCGATAGATGTTGAAGATTCCAAAGTTCTAGATTGCAGAAGTTTGTTCTTTTCTAGCTTTAGCACGCCTGTAGCTTGAGGGCGCTCTTCTTAAAGGGGTGTTGGATCTTGGTATTTTTAGTGGTAGATACAGTCAATCTCTTCACGACTAGTCTGCCTGTTTGACGAGTTATCAAACGCACTCATCCAAGTTCCAAAGCTCCGGCAGTCGACATCTGAAGATGGGCTTATAAAGAGATTTCACATCTTTGAGCTTCTTCATTGTTTTTCCAATGCAGCTGTAGCTTAGGGGCGCTTTCCAAAATGACATTTGAGATGATCCAGTTTGCTGATGAGGTCTTCCTGACATCAATACTACTCTAGCCTAGCTCCGCGATGCACCAAGTTGCCTATTGATCTGACATTCTGACAAAGCATGGCAGAGATTCTACCAGGCACGTAATTTCACAAGCGGACTGGCATAAAATTTTCATTGTATTTTTGTAGGCCAGGGGTGCCTAGCTTTTAGGCCTGTCAGATGAGGTTGTTCGTTTTCGAAGTCTTCATGAGACTTGTACACAATTACTCCAGCTATCCAACAAGCCTAGCCGTCAGCCTTCAGGATTTGGCAAACGCTCGTACGTGTGAGGTCTTTGTAAAATGTTGAAAAGTGAAAACATCTGGAAAATGGATAAGTATGGAGCGTATATTTAAATAAAAAACGCACTTGTATTTTTGAGGTTTTAGAAGCAGTTTTCTTGCTTTGCCGCCTCTAGAGACTTCTCTTGTGGGTTCTTCTGGCTGCTCGTTAAGACAAACAGTGCTCAAATCGGGTCATCCCAGCTCCAAATATCAGAGGTCAAAATACGGCATCTGGTTGAGAGTTGCACTTTCGTCAAAATGGTGTCAGTGCACCTGCAGCTTAGGGGCGCTTTTACTTTTCAGGCCCTTAATAGACTTTTCAAATGCCTTGCGTATATTCGTTGGATGCAGAATATCTCTAGGCATGCAATGAGCTCGATTTCCTATCAGCAGGGTTCACCGTTCGCTATCAGCAGCTATTTGAAGTGTCAGATGGCAGTTTGGAGAAATGGTTGTCTGGTACCTGAAAATCAATTTAATCAAGGGCGCCTAATTCTTTGAGGTGTTAAATGATGGATTTTGCAGTAATGACTCCCAGCAAACATTTCTTCCTTGCTCTACAGGCTTCACGACGAATACACCAGTTCAGTCTCAGCATCATCTGGTCACCCAGAAATTAGTGTCAAAGATGGCCAGTTGTAACTTTGTAGTCAGCTACAAAGTAGGAAGTTAATAAAAAAACGTGATATCTTGAGCAAATGGACGCCTATGAGGTCAAATGAAGACTTTTCAAAATCAGTGAAGTTCGCTGGTGAATCCAAGTGCTTTACTTGGTTTGTCAACTGAAGTTAAATAATATTTAATATTTATTCTTGCATATTTGAGCATTAAAATGGCGAATTTCTAAAATTGGCGCCTTTGCAAATTGCATGATGAATATTAATTTATTATTATTTATTTCTGGACTCGGTGTCAGTATCAGTGTAACTGAAAGGGGATCCAATCAGAAGCCTTCTATTTTGGTTAAGGTTTTGAATCTTGCAGTGAACAAGACGATGCGAATTTTCTTTATTTAAGCATGGCGCCATCATTAAACAATCATTCAACTTCAAGCAAATTCGTAATTCTTCAGAGCAAAGGAAAATTTCCTTTAGAGTTGGGCGAATTTCTCATCAACAATCATTGGGGAAGACATCAAAACACTTTCTTTGCAGGTACAAGTTAGAATTATCAGCGAATTTCAAGGCAGAGTGGCGATTTTGGCAGAGGAAAACATCAAAAAACGTCTTTCTTCTTCTCAAATTCTTCTATTTCTCGTCTTAAATTCTCTCGCATGTTTGAAGAATTGGCAGATTTTGACAAAAAAAATCATCTAGGTCTATTCAGAATAGCTTCCTCGAGAAAACCCATGTGCCAAAATTTTTCAAGAAAATTTACTCCAGAGCATCAGTTCTCGAGTTTCTAATTTTCTCAACTAAAAATTCATTGCATGGTCGAGTAGAAGTCAAATTTTCGCATTTTTGATGTTCTGGGTTGTCTTAGAAACTTTTTCTGGATAAAACCCATATCTCAAAATTTTTCATGAAAATTGCTCTCTGATAGGCTATTTTTAGCCTTAGCAGACTATTCTTAGTTTTCCAGAAAAGTTGCCAGAATATAGCCGTGTTCACAGTCAACAGGCGAGTTTTTTAGAGTACAGTTCACACAAACTGAATTCAAGACCAAATTGGTCTTAATTCATGATTTTGTCAAAAAAGCTAACACCAATTTGTATCAAGTGTATTCAGAAGGTTGACAGCTGCAGAAGAAATAGTGGTCATCACTTCAGTTACGGAGCCGCCAAAGTTACCAGTCAGTGAAATGCTAGTTTGAGTGTGCAAAGATTGCCAAGTTTGCTCAAGTTGCTGACAAGCAGTGAATTGTGACAACCTTTAGATGCTGATGCAATTAACAATCTCGTTGAGGGATTGGTTGCTCGAGATCACGATCAGTAGACTTCAGTTCCCACCTCTTAGAATAGACATTACACACATGAGTTAAACTTGGTGTTACCTTCTCAAGTTAACTCACTATCTCATCTCATGCATATCTATTTTGAGATCAGCTTTATTCACTTGGAGTTTCATTTAGGGTTTTACGTTAACTGATGGTAGTGTTCCAGTTAACATGCTTTCAATAAGGACGTGCATGCTTGCACAATTGTCCATTTTTAGATTAGATGTTTCAGTTAACTGATGGTAGTTTTCCAGTTAACTGTATAGTTTACTTTATTAGGGCTTAGCAATAAATCTTGCATGCATTGCAAGACTGTAGTTGAGTCAAGGTGATTTTAGGGTTCCCTACACCTTTCGATGTCTATAAATAAGAGCTTTTGCTCATTTGTACATAACTTTTGCGTGATAGCATACATGTTGTGCCCACCTTGCCTGTAGTATTGCTATTTTGTATTTGTTCAAGAACTTTTGCACGAGAGAGAAATATATGTTGTGCCTACCTTGCCTGTAATATTGCTCGTTCTGTATCTGTTCATGAGTATTTATTATGATAATGAATTGTTATGCCACTCGGGTTTCATGCAATTATTATGGTGAATGCTTGCCTTAGTTAGATATGGTGGCTAGTTGATCGTAGATTGTATGCGTGTCTCGCCAATGCAATTTATTATCCTAGTTGGCTATCCTTCATGTTATGTGTTCAATAAACTCGTTCAGATTGAGCTGATAGATGTGCCACCTTGCCTTCAAGTTGAGAATCTGTTCTTGGTTATCGTATGATGTGTGTGAATAATAGACTTATTCGGATTGAGCCGATAGTTGTGCCACGTTGCCTTCAAGCTGAGAATCTGTACTTAGTTTATCGTGTATTGTTGTTTCCAATAAGCCTATTCAGACAAGCAGATAGTTGTGCCACCTTGCCTTCACGTTGTGAGTCCGTACCCGGTTTATCGTCAGATAATCATCCCTGCTCCATTTCCTCATGCTCTGTTTTCTTGAGGAAACTGGATAGATTTAAAGTAGATAGCTTAGTTGTAGTTAATGATCTGCAAAACCGAAAAATCCTTAGCTGCAACGTTCTTGGTTTTCTTAACCTTATGCCTCTTCTAGCTAAGAACAAAAAGATAGGACTTAGATTACTTTTCTTTTCCACGCATTCCAGCACTACGAGGGAGCTTCCCCTCCTAATTTGAAGAGCACTCATTACGCAGTGTGCATAGCTGTCCGTACAAACCTGCACTCCAAAGGTGTTAGTTTTTACGCCAATAGGCGTCTACCTCTCTCAAGGGATTGTATCCTATTTTGGAGTGGGAGAAGTCAGATCTGGAGCCTAGGAGTGCATACTTGTCAGTTTTCATCAATTCTGGTTGGCAAACTAGGATACTTCTTTATTTAATTATTCTGGAGCATTTCGGGTATGTAATTCATTTGCAATCCCATTGTATGTATTGCAGAATAACATCTATTACATCCGTTGATCAAAATATTACTGTATTGCATTTTTATGAGCTTTAATATGATGCGCCCCTTCTCTCCTACCTACAAACTTTTCCTAAAAAACTAAAAAACACAATAAGAATTAAGGAAAAATATAGGGGTTTGAGTTGTGAGCCAACAGGGCTCATCACAAGTCAGATGTAGTCTACAAGCTTGGTGACCTCCAGCATGACCTCCGTTTTGATCAATCTCGACAATGACACCGTCAACGAAGACATCTGACGACGGAGATCAAATTGCGACCATCCATAGGAGTTTGGAACATGAAAAACATGAGTCAAAAAGCCAAAAGCTCCCCTACTAGCTAGGGGCGCCTGTTGTGACCTTTTCACACATCGCCCCATTCAAGATGGGGACCCCCTAATTTTTGCTCCGTTCCGGTCTTTTGGCTTGGGTTTTCTTCTCTCTCCCGCTCTGTCTCTTTTCTGATGTCTGCCTTTCGGGGGGTTGTGTCCGTCATTGAGCTTAAACGCGAAAATTCTGACCAAGTCTAAAATTAGGGTTTCATCGTTTCTGGTCAGTTTAGGGGCGAGTAAAATGAATAAATTGAAAATTGAGCTTAACATTGTTGTCAATGTGCTTCCAGCAGGCTCTCAGCAAAATTTCATCAGATTCTGAGGTACTTACTATTTTTAGTAAGTGTGAAATTCAGGGCAATTTCAGTGGCAATTTGTCGGCCTATTTGAGATTCCGATCATCACAATCGCATCTCGTGGTATATCGACCGCTTGATGCCAAATTCGTTTAAACGACAACTTTACTATTTTAGCGCGTACCGCTCCCAAGACGAATTTCGGTGGTCCGTATGCGCAGGATTTCTTTGCATGTCCGATATTCCTTCGGTTTTCAAGACCTTCGCCATGATGTAACATGCAAGACAAGATGATCACTTTCGTGATCTCAAAATTCTTCCGGCGGCTATTTTAGGTTTGTACGTCGAGGTTTCTTTGCATGTCAGGTGATTCCTGATGGGTTTTTCGAGAGCTTCGCGATGGTGTGACATGCAAACGAGGATTCTCACTCAGTAAGGAACTTGCTATTTTTAGCAGGTATGTCCCGGCAGCCGCTTCCCAGCAATTCAGATTCACGAGCTGATCGCAGTGCCACAGAAACGAGAGCAAACGGAGATCTTTTGATACGCATGCAACACAAATTAGGGTTTTCAGCTTCGAAGCCTAAAAATAGGCATCAAAAGTCAAAATCTTCGAAATTCGGTGTAAACCACCGCGATCAGCGTTCTTCAGGCTATCTGCTGGTGAAATTTCAGGTCAAACGGAGCACTTACTATTTATAGTAAGTCAAATTGGAAACATGCTAAAAATAGTAAATCAAGTGCATGCATCAGCGTCGGCAGTAAGGTCACGTGGTGAGGAGTGCCTCATCCAAATTTCGAGACGATCGGAGCTTGGGAGCTATCAGAAACATGAGCTTACTATTTATAGTAAGCCACCTTCAGAAACAGGCTGAAAATAACAGGGTGACTAAAAGTGGCAATGTCGACAGGTTGATAAGGTTATGAAAAAGCTACGTTTAAAATTTCAGGCCATTCCGAGCTTTCAGAGGCGCAAATTCAGAGAACTTACTATAAATAGCAGGGCACGATACTGGCGAAGGATGATGAAAATTTGTCTAAGTCTGGAGTCTCGTCCGGCAGGCATAAGAAATGCGCCCATCTCAGCTGGAGGCGTGGAAAATTTTTGAAAACGAAGTTCATCCTTCACACAAGGCAAAATGCGCCCAAGGCAGGAAAGTCAAAGAAAGTCAAAGAGGTTTATCCTGCAGCAGGGGCAAAATGCGCCCAAGAAGAAAGAGGGAAAAGCTGGAAAAAGTTTCTAAGGCATGAAATCCGCCACCCCCTCCTAAATGCGCCCATCCTGTAGCAGGGGTGAAATGCGCCCAAAACACAGTAAGTCAAAGCAAAGTCAAACGCGTTAATCCTCCTCATGCATCAAAATGCGCCCAAGGCAAGGAGTCAACAGGGTCAACGTTTCTTATCCACCAGCATAGGCAAAATGCGCCCAAATGCATCCATGTCAGGACAAAAATTGGAAGGTGAAGAGTCACCCAAGAACGTTGGAAGAAGAAAATCCTTCACACACATCAAAATGCGCCCAAGGTAAAGAAAAGTCAAGAAGTCAAAGATCTCGTCCTCCTCCATAGGCGAAATGCGCCCAAACTTGTGCATGTCAAGACGAAAACGGGAAGTTGAAAGGTCACAGGGGACGTGGTGGCAAGTTTATCCTCCTCCTACATAGAAATGCGCCCATGTTTGGATGTGAAAAGTAATTAAGGGTGGTAAGTGGGATGAAAGTTTTCCCAAAGCGTGGTGAAAGCTGGTAAGTATTAGGCGTGATTTTCTCCAAGAGTGTTGGGCGCCTAAGGTAATTTTAATATCTTGAAGGCGTTGGAAAATTTTCCTAAGGCGTTGAGAGTGATGTGTGTATATTTCAAGGTGGTGGAGGCAAAGTGATAAGTATGCGCCTAGGGGTGAAGTGTCGAGTGTGAAAACAAAATTCCTAAGGCGTGATTTTTCCTTAAGTGTGCTAGGCGCCTCAAGGGGAAATAAAATATTTTCTAAGTGTTGAAAATTTTGCCTAGGTGTTGGGCTTTTAAATGAATATTTCCTAAGTGTGAAATGCAAGTGGCAAGTGAGAAGTAAGGCGTGCTTGATGAATAAAATTCTTCTGAATGAAGTTGATAAAAATTTCTCTCCACTGGCAAACGATAAAAAATTTTCTAAGGGAAATTTTTCAAAATACAAGATGATTTTAAAATATTTTCTAAGGCAAATTATTTTCCCTTGGAAAATACGCCTTGAGATCAGAGTGATAAATCTTCCGAAGCAAGAGCAACTTTTCTCAGTGATGGAGTCAGAAATGCAAGATGATTCAAATTTTTCAAGAAGTCAGAGCAACACAGGATGATCACAGGCAAAGAACGAATTTAAATGATGGAAATAATATATTTTCTAAGGTTCGAAATTAAAAAATTAAATGAACCCGTTCGTTGGGTACCCATGGATTCAAGGCATTCTGAAGAAAATTTGCTTCTGGGTACTGAACATTTGCGATGATGAATGGATTTCCAAGTCTTTCAAACTTCGCCGACACTTTTTCAGTGAGGAATTTAATCAGTGCTCAAATTGTGAATTTTCCTAAGGGAGAATTTTTAATTTTCTAAGGCAAAAACGAATAAAATGTGTTTTCAAGTGAATTTTTTTTTCGAACGATGAGTTCAAGAGGAATTGCCTAGATAATTTTGATTAAATTCTTCGAAGATGAATTTTCTAGAGCAGAAGAAAAGTTGAAATTCGATTTCCAGTAACAGAGCTCCGGCTGGTGAGTAAAAAAATGATGAATTTAAATTAAATTTTCGAAAGCAAAATCCAAAACGCCAGTCAAAGTCAAGTTTCTAGAAGAATAATATTCCCGACGACTGGAGACAAGTGTCAGAAACACCAGAGAGGGAAAATTCGAATTCTTGAAGTGGAGTAGTGGAGTTTAATGGCACTGGCTAATATTAACTTCTTCTAGAATTCGAGTTTTGGCTATAAAATGAAGATGTTTTTCACTTGTTTTCACAACTGGAGAAGTCGAAATTGCTCTGAGAGTGAAGTGTTGCAGTGAACTGTTGCTTGGAGAGTTTAAAATCTGAATGTTGAGAAGGCGCCTTGAGGTTGCTTGTGCTGAAAGTTGAAAGGGGACGCCTTAAGTTGCTGAAGTAGTCGAGGTACGCCATTGCTGAAGTAGAAGAGGTAATGGCCATTGTCAAGTTAAAGGAGCATTTGTCAAGATTGAAGTTGCTTTGTGAAAGGTACGGGCTTTGCTAGTTGGTATCGGTCCGACGGTCAAGTAAGTTGAAGCTGTAAGCTGGAAGAAAGACTTGTAGTGAGTGTAAAGTAGCCGAGAACTTTAGGAAGCGCTAACTTGCTAGCTTTGATGTTTGTTGATTGCTGATACGAAGACATAGAAATTAAAATTGCTGATTGCTGATTGTGAAGTGAAGTCATCAAAGTTCACTTAGAAATCTGTTCTAAGTGTCGGAATTCGAATATATTCAAGAAAAGAAGCTGAGGTTTGCAAACACGGAAGTTATTGCAGCTTCTAGAATTCGACTGCAGCCCCTATATCATTTATCATTTTATTAAATTTAATTGCTGATGAATGTTTGTTATGTTGCAGATGGCTGAAGCGAGGACAACCGGAAAGGACAATGGTGCCCTCAAGACAAGCCGGGCAGGATCAAGAAGCTCAAGAAAACATTCATGCTTAATCAAAGTTCATTTCAGCTGGCAAGTTGACAGACCTCAACTTGGGCTCATTAATCCTTGGAGACCTTCAAGAACAGTCGCTTGGAATTGAAGTCATCGGGCTCTCGGCCACTTCGCGACAACATCGTCCGGGCAGCTGGATTATATGCGCCTGTTGGTTTTCCTCACCCATAATCGTTCGAGCTGATATCGGAGTGCGCCTTCTAACCGCCACGAAAGAACACCGGCTTCCATCATGTCACCGTGATGGCTGGCGTTTGCCAATCTCACCGGCAGCCATCGGGTGAGGCTTTCGATCCCAAGGGTACGTGAATGTGGATTTTACAAGTCTGCGGAGCCAGAAGTACGGATGTACAGTTTCTGCTTTTGAACGATGCATGGAGACAATTAACACCTTAATCGATGAGCACTCCCAAGCCTTCGCATGGTTGCCAAAACGTGATCATAGCAGGACCCGAACAAGAATACCGATCTCATCATGATGCTGAGCAGGGTTGGTGGTTGCCCACAGTCTTACATTTTTGAGCCTTGGATGTTTTATTACATCAACCTGGTGCTAGAAGGCAAGGATTATGTCAATTGGGCTGAGATGATCAACGATAATATACATGAGCAGCTCCTGAGCTTGAGGAGGACTAAAACGTTTTACATGAGCTCCTACCTTATTTACATGTTGGCACGAATGACTAGGTACAGAGGGATTTCTTATAAGGAACCCGTCGGTTGTGGCTCTCATCAGTTTAAAATCCATGAGGCGTGTACACAGTTGCACCTGTCTAGCACAACCTACTACAAGCGTGTCAACGATTCATTCACCATGTACATCACGAGGCTGCTTCAGGAGAGGTTACACCACAGAATCTCTAGAGATGCTCAAGAGCTGATCGAAAGGTATGGGTGCTGGTTTATACAATTTTCGAGATTTTCATACATTAGGCTGCAAGGATTTTCTTCATACCCATATAGGCTGCCTATGTACCCAACAGATAAGATAATAATGCTAGAGATATCTAGACAGTTGCTAGCCTTTGACAAAATCCAAAAGAAGAAGAAGAAAGGGGGGATAGAGTTTCCAATTGTGATGGGCAACTTAGATGAGGTATGTCCATCGATACAGGCAGCTAGAGAAGCTGAGAGTGAGCTTCAGTTTTATCACTTCTCATATCATACAAGCCGACAGCACTATGACCCACACCATAACATCAATTGGGTTCTGTCGGAGGAGTTCAAACATAAGGCCACCATAGAGGATTACTGGGCTGATGCAGTTGATGAAATTGAAGTAAGGAAGAGAATGTTCTCTAGGTTGCCGATTACTCTGATCAGGGAGTGTGAGGTAGTTCCAGTCCCGGACCAGGTTAATGAGGATATGGATGTTGTTCATCCAGACTATGCAGCTCTTCGGGATACTCCACTTCCGCCTATAGATTGGTCAGAGCCCGAGGTTGCTGATTTGGATACTCTTTCCATCCCAGTTATGACATTCACCAGGGCATGGGTTGACAGGAAAGTGAACAAATTGAAAAGTAGGTCAGTTGCTTTGACCTACAACATGATGGGAGATCACAGGACGCCCACCACAGGAAGAAAGAAACAGATCACAAGGGGTCCAGAGTCCAGAAAGAAAGAAATAGTTCCCATGAGCCTCCACGAGTCACAGCTATGACCTTTGGAGACACGCTCCCGAAAGCATACAAGAGGTGTCCTTGTTTGTTAATTAGAGGATTGCAGCTGAATCGTGCACCGTAGTGCGTGATGATATTCAGCCTCCACGGAGGAGAGCCGGACAATGGTGAGTGCCAATGTACCTGTTAGGATTGATCAGCAGGATGATGAGGGGACTATTACTGACCCTCAGTTTCAGCAGGAGTTAGAGGAGGCCATGAATGATGGCGATGATGATGATATAGTGTCAGGTGACACTCAGCCACTTGAGGACGATGAGCCTCGCCAGAATGAGGAAGAGGTTGAACAAGTTAGAGAAGTCGAGGCACAGGAGCAGCAGCCCTTCGATATACTGTATGAGGTGCCCGATTGGCTTAAAGATAGAATGAGAAGAAGCCCGAGTGAGGAGATTGATCCAGCAGTTGAGATGGAAGAATTTTTGAACCGGATCAGTGCTCCTCCACCGAAGAAGAAGGCAAGAAAGTTTTCGAAGATCTCCACTGATGAGGATGGCTCTCGTACTCTTCACGTTGTTGTCCCACGAGTCGAGTGTGACCGGAATGAAGCAGCTCCTGAAAACTATATGCTCACCACTCTGGATTTGGGACGCCCTACTGGTGCTCAGATTGTTGAGGAGTGTGATAACTCCTTCCTCACCCTCAAGGATAGGTTGTTCAAGAAAGAAGGAAAATACAAAAGGTTGAAACGAGAAAACAAAGCCTTAATTGGATATGTTCAGCAGTTGTCTCATTCTCGAGGGCAGGATGTACCAATGATAGAGCCTCCAGCAGAGATTCCTAGAGAGTCGATCAGCGGCTTAGTAGAGTTGGGGAGGATGGCACAGGAGGCAGATAAATGGGTCACAGGAGTTCGTGCTGAGACAGAGAAATTTATGGAGGACCTTGCCTCTGCCTTTCAACAGGCCTCTACTATTTTGGCACGGATGGATGTGGTGGATCATGCTTGGGGCGATGCCTCTATCTATCAGAGCAAAGTCATCCAACGTCTTGAGGTATTGAGGCATGCGCCATTGCAGTTTGCCGATTGATGGAGGTGTCATTCGTGCACGACCGATATGATTTCTCTCAGTGGTATTCTTCGGCGATCACAGGGCGTGGTTTCTTCGATGCGGCACAGGCGGATTCAACTAGGATACACAAGGCCATGGCCAACATTATAGATGGAGTTCAAAACACTTTTGAGGCCATATTTGCTAGGCGGTTGAATCCAGATGAGATAAGTGTTGATAATTTGAGGGGTTTGTTGGTGCCTTTCTTTGCATCGCTAAGACCTTTGTACAGATGACTTTGAGAATATCGCTACATTCTCCACTTCTCTTGATCCTAACACGCCAGGACTCCCTTAGTCAGCTGGAGAAAGTCTTGTACAAGGCACTTGTTAATCTACTACTCGGGCGGTTAGAGTTTCAGTTGGATTGTGTTCCTCACTTATCATACCATGAGGTTGAGGCCGCATTTCTGCGATTTGTTGAGTTGGCGTGAGAGAGGCTTAATGGGAACACACTACCGATCTAAGATCTTCTTAGAAGACTCCAGTGCATGGAGCATTTATTGCATTTGCTATTTTGGGAGGAGTGGGAATCTTTGATTCATTTAATGTACCACACTCCCTATTCCTCGCAGCTTTTAGGGTTAGGGCCGAGGTGGCACGATTCGCCACTCTATTGATTGTAACCCTAGCCGCCCTTTGGGAATTGGTCGGCTATGCTGAGTCCCCCATTTGTAAGGCATTAGAATTAGATTAGACATTGGAATAGTAGACATTGAGAGAGCATTAGCATTAGAGCTAGATAGTGTAGCATTGTAGAGCATTTTGCATAATTTGGAGAAGAAAGAAAGTTTTCCCTTTGAAAACTTTTGAGGAGATTGTTGTGTAACACATTTTATGATAATAGATCTTTTCATTGATGATGGAATTTGTCTTGTCATGAAATGCTAGCAAGGTTTCTTCTTCCTTTCGTATCCAAGTAGCTTAAATTCATGCAAGTAGCTTACTTAGGTGTGTGGTGTTTTATTGAGATAGCTTCGCTTTATTCCATACCACTAGCGGCTGGTTGATGATAAGTTCGCCTTGTGTGGTCAACTGGACATTATCTTGAGTTTAACTTCGGTTATGGTTTATATGCTTATATGCGTCGTTGTGATGGTGTATGCATGTTAAGTCATAATTTGAACATCCTTTGCTATTTCCATTGAAGATTGCACCGATTTTGCTTAGGCTGTCCGACGGAGGCTAGGTGAAATCCAGTTGAAGTCTGTTGAAACGAAACCCCACACATCTTGCATTTAGAATAGAATATAAATTTCTTAGGCCCTTACCCCTTTACTTTCAGCATATTTCTGATTAGTTTTAGGAAAAGAACCACATTGCCAAATCATACACGTGAGAATTCCCCTTCAAAATCCTACGTTAGCTGCTGACTGCAAGAAATCTGAACAATTGTGTAAGTCCCCTCGTAAGAACACAGCAAATACACATCAACCGAACTGGGTCTATTCGCACTTAAGGAACCTTGGAGTTGAACATGCGAACTTTCTCGCAATCTTAGCGCATGGAATACTTTGATCAAGAGAGAACGGAGTAGCCCCAAAACTATTTTGTTCTGCTGTCTGGTGCGGTCACAAAAACCACATCAACAGCGCCCATGCTTTTGAAGGACGTAAAATGACTTTCATGATTTGTGAAACCAGTCATCCTTTCCAGGATAGAGCTGGTGATCCATCCCACGTTTCAACAAGATCATTAGGCTTGTAAGTCAGCAGTGATCTTAGATCATAGTACAGAGGATCAAAATAGAGAAATTGAAGAACAATCAAGAAATTGGCTAAGTTTGAGGCTAAAAGTGCCCTTGCTAGGAAAAGGTGCCCTTGAAATTAAGGCCTCAAAATTCAGGTTTTTGGCTCGGTAGCTCCCAGGCACACTTAATTAGGGTTGTTCCATCTCAACAATGGATCCGTCGACAACAACTCAGGATCAACTGAACAACCAAGAGCGAGGATCGAATAAATAGCACTTCAGCATGAAAAAAAGAGTGAATATTTTCAACTCTCAAAAAGGACGCCTAGAAAGTCAAAGCAAGATCTGTTGACTATAGTTAGAGATTTTGAAGGCTTTTCATGTCTAAAAGTCCCTATATCAGTGGAAATTGCTCCTGGGAACTCCAGATCAAGCCAAATCACTCAATCATGAGTTGGCACCCAAACTTGATGCATTCAAACTTGAATCATTATACATCAAGCGTAGGCGTCATATTTCATTATCTCTCTTTGTAGGTTGAAGGCTAAAACAACAATTTGCTCTCCCAGACGTCTTTTCAAGATCTGACAAAGGGGTTTTCATCGTTCTTCATATTTTTGAAGAACAATTGCACAAAATGATAATTTCTCAAAGGTTGGATCCAGAGGCATCATTTTTCCAAAAAGGGAGTTGATAACTTCCAATCTTCTTGTCTTTTTCCTCTCTTCTTGTCTTAGATCTTCTTGCATGTCCAAGAAAACAACGGATAATCACATATTTGACCAACTGGGTATGATCATCATAGCACATTCAACAATACCCACGAGAGAGATTTTACCAAAAAAAGTTGCCCTGCTGCCCCTAATTTTTAGGGTTTTCAGAAAAAGTCACAATTTCAAAAATAAAACAAACTAGGTTTCTTCAGCTTTGAAGCGCCAACAATACCCATGTGTCAAATTTTTTGAGGAAAAAATAAGCCTCTGCTGCCTCTAAAACCTCTGCCCCGAAGGGCTCTTGCATGTATGAGGAAAAGTAAATTTTTTGGGATTTCTGACGTTCTAGGTCCATTTAGAAAATTATTCTAAACAAAACCCACATCTTAGATTTTTTCATAAAAATTACCCCTCGACAAGCTATTTTTAGTAGTTGCAGAAAAAGTTGTCTAAACATATTTGTGTTTAAACAGTTGAGTTTTTTAGAATACAGTACTCACAGGTTGAAATCAAGACCAAAATGGTCCTACTTCACGATGTTTTGAAAACATTCGACACGGACATGCATCAAGTGAAACTCGTAGTCAAGATTGGACGCCTTGGAAGGCTAAATAACATCACCGTTTGGTGGATAATGAAAATACGGAAGGTAGTCATTCCAAGCACAGAGCCGCCACCAGTTACTACCACGCTACCTTCCACATTCCATGTCAAGAAAGCTGGATGACGCAGCTGCAAAGAAGATCGAATATCAAAAGAAAATTGTGAGAGGCAGAAGAAGTCAATGACTAGATAGAAGAGTTGTTGACTGGAGGTGGTGAGGTGTAAGACACCTAGTTGGAACGTCCTACCCTTCAAGATAGCATTTTTTATGAGCAATAGTTAACTTGATGCTTCTTTCCAAGTTAACTAATTGTGCCACAAATCATGCATGTCTATTTCCATTAATTGTGGATCTCTACTTTGACTTCCACTAATTATGGATGTCTATCTTGCAGACAGCTTTTGTACTTTGAGTTCTCTCTTAGTTTAGTTTCAGTTAACTGAAGTAGACTTCTAGTTAACTACTAGGATCCTTGCTTTTTTGGAATAAATCTTGCTAATTGATTGGCAAGACTGATTGTTAATTCAAGGAGACGTTGGGGTTGCCCACTCCTTTGAGTTCTATAAATAAGAGCCTTGGGCTCATTATTTTGTAACCTTTATTTACTACGCAAAATTGTTGCGCCATTGTTGCCTCAAATTTGCAAGTGCTTATTTGTTCACTCTTGGATGAGAGTTAATTGGTTTGATGAGCAGTT
Source organism: Sequoia sempervirens (assembly GCA_007258455.2). Taxonomy (NCBI): domain Eukaryota; kingdom Viridiplantae; phylum Streptophyta; class Pinopsida; order Cupressales; family Cupressaceae; genus Sequoia; species Sequoia sempervirens. The sequence goes on along the minus strand of VDFB02388107.1, from coordinate 40,304 downwards.
GTGTATGATTTCGTACCTTTGCATGTCCCAATTCTTTGTAATTCGTTGAGGAAATTTGAAGAAGAAAATCAGAAAGAGCATGCATTTTGATCCAAATATTTGAGTTCTTTCAACGTTTTGTTCTTATAACTTGTTGTTTCAATCTCTTCCTTGGACATGGGTTCCTCGGATATTTTGTTGTTAACAATTATCGTTTGATGTTGTATAATGAATTGTCTTTCATCCTACACTTCAGATAGGGGTTCCTCCTCTTTGGCAAGTTTGAGATCCATCTTATTGTGAGAGTGATTACTCAAGTTTGGCGAGATGGTCGGCCCAAGCAATCCAACCATCCATTCCCGCTCCCACGCCTCATGCTCTGTTTATCTTCAGGAGATAGGATAGATTAAAAGCTAGTTTAGGTCATAGTTAAGATCTGCAAAAACCAGAGAAAACCTTAGCTACAGCGCATTGTGTTCATGCACCCTTGTGTCCTGTCGTTGAGTAAAAAAGATAGGAACCTTAGTTTACTGTATTTTTTACGCATAACATCAGCAAAGAGGGATCTTCCTCTCTATAATCCGAAGGAGCAATTACTAAAACACTTGCAATAGTTGTTTGTTTCCAATAAACACTCCAAAGGTGCTAATTGAAACGCCAACACTATTTGACACATTTTTGGACTGATTTGAGTCTTTCGGAAAATGTTTCTTATCCTTGCCCTTTTTATGTAAGAATCCCTTAGACTAGAATTCACTTCTATATGTAGAGGACTCCATATCCTTTGCCTTTTTAATGGCATCTTGCAATGTAGGGGGACTAAGTGCCTTAATCCAACCTCTCAATGGATCTGAAAGCCCATCCATAAACAAGACAATCAATCTCCTCTCTGAAATGTCGGTTACCAACACGGATAACCTTTGAAAATCTGCAACGTAATCCTCAATTGAACCCCACTACTTAAGTTGCACCAACTCCTTAAAATACAATTTTGGGTCCTTCTTGTCAAACCTATCAATTAACCTCTTTATAAACTCTGCATAGGAGTCAATCTGTTCATGACCCAAGGTGATCATTCCATCATGAGCACTACCATCTAAGTGTATTGCAGTATACTTAATAGCCTCATCCTTTGGCATTGGGTTGAGCTAAAAGTAAGTGTCTAGTTTTTGAACTCATGCTCTAGCTATAGTTTTCCCTGAACGTCATAGTATGGAATGGATAATTTTCCCACCTTTCTCTGCAAGTCCTAGTTATGTTGTCTACCACCTCTATTCGGCCTATGTTTCAATATGAGATCCATTTAGTCACAGAAAGACATTTTAGCCTAAAATTCAAGTCCTGAATTCCTCCAATCCTCTAAAATCTGATCTTGCAACTCTTGTTGTGTTGGTTTCTCTTAGACTTGGGGGTTAATTCTTGGTGGAAAGTTAGGCATAAGGGGTCTTGATTTGGCTGCTTTTGTCACAGTGCGTCAATTTGCAGATCTATTATTAACAGACTCATCCCCATTCCCATTGTTTCTTTCGTGTGCATTGTTTCCACCTTTATTCCCACCACCGTTGTTATTACCACCATATGTTGGGTCATAAATGCCACCATTTGAGCTAAACTTTGTTGTAAGTCACACTACCCCCTAGCAAGCTCATTGAGCATCCCTCTGGTACTAGGTTCCTATTGGTCTCTATGTTCTCTGTCATCCATATTTACTTCCACTCTTTCAACTCCCTCAAACAAAATTATTTTTGGTGGCTCCTCAATGTTAGGGCTTGATCTGTTTTGTTTCAAATTATAATGATAAGTAAAATGTGGCTACATTACTCATTCCAATGTCATATCATTGTTTATTCACAAACCCTCTAGGATGGTAGGATACTTCAGCTCTGATACCACTATAATGTCCAACCTCCTTTTTTTTTTAACAATTTTTTGAATGATAAATTGAAACAACTAACAATAATATTCACAAAGTAAATACTCTCAACACACCCACACATTTAGGAGATATTTTCATTCACCTTTTTGCTGTTCAAAAAACTGAATACAAGAAATAGGAGTTACTACACCCAGATGATTTAAACATTTAACTAACAATTCTTCACATACCCATGAGCTGCAGATTGTTAAAGGTCTGAGAAAACTTTACAACAACAGGTCTGAAACTTTGAGAAGTGCAAGAAACTCTAATATAACTCTTTCTCCAACTCCAGCAGCTGCAAGGTGGATTAGGGAGGTCTAGGTGCCACCAATGATAGATAGAAGAAGACCCAAAACTGGGTGTCCAGCTCATACAACCCTCACGCCCTGTGCAGGTCTGTATGATACAGCTATCGCAGCAGATGGTCTTCAGCAATTTGAGGGTGCAAACTGAGTCCCAACCTCTAGTACTCACACTTTCCAAAGACCCTTTCAAGTCAGGTCCAAGACAATGAAAAGTTTCAGTGGAAACCCTTGTGAAATGGACAATTGGTATGACCAGCTTAAGAGGAAAGTCATGGCCAGCATAGATATTTGTCCATCCTTCAAAACACCTAAAATTTGTCTTCTTCCCTCTTCACATTACAACAACAAGTCTAAGATGAATGCATACAAACCCTAGTAGCAGTTGTAAACCTCTTATTGAAGCCCAAATGTAGTTCCTATGTAAAACCACCTACGAATCCACTAGGAAAGGTCTTTCACTTTTGAAATGGATGTTCTCTGTGAAGGTTCTCGTCTTCACAAAGCTTTGGAAGAACATTGTTTAGCCTGCAATGTCTCTTCATCAAAGTTCCCAAGCATAATTTATAAATGAGCTCTCCAAACACTTTTAATCTTCTCCTCAAAACCCATGCCCAGCTTTGGGAAATTAAATATTTATTTTATTTAATAAAATCCCCTTACGTCTCCCATGTAGGCACCCCCCGTTTAGAAACAACTTAAATTTTCTTTTTGAAAAGTCCCCTTATGTCCCCTAGACACCACTTAATAAAGTCGCTTTAAATAATTTAAAATAAGTTAATAACGTTAAGTTAAATATTTAATTAACTTATAACATTAAAATTATTTAAAATAATCCCTCGGACCATTAAATATCATCAAATAATCATTAAATGCAAATTTTAATCATGTCAAGGGAAAACCGATGCAGATGGGCCAAGTCGATGCTGAGGATGTGACTTACTAAAAATAGTAAAATCAGGCCAACACTCCAAAAAGAGCCTGAAGTAATCTCTTGTAGGCTTGAACACACTACAACACATAGAATATGTTGAATGGTTAAACAACACGGTCTCCAAGATCTATGGAATCCCCTAACCAAACCACATTAGCCTACAGGAACTTGAAGAATAGGCTAACTATCTCAAACGCTCAACTGCTTAGGAAGGAGACATTACACTACACTCTCTAGAAGCTAGAGTTCCGGTATCACTAACAACTATTAAGCACAAGTTACACAAGCTATTTTCAACTACAAGCAATAATGTTAACCTTGGGAACAAGAAGCTTAAGCTCCTGCATCTTGACCCTTCACTTACATCATTTCCTCCAACAATACAAAATCCTCTGGAAACATAGGCTTCTCCCTCTTAGTGATCAGAATTGAGTTGGGAACAATAATGGTGAGATGATTCTCATGATCATCATGGACATAGCCTAATGATATTGAGGTTTGCATGAAAACCTAGATAGTGATTGGAGATAAAATTCAAGAGAATCGAAGTCATCCAAAATGGAAAAATTGAGTCGAGGCTTTCAAATTCTTTATATTGAAGCGAAGGTTGTAGTGCACAAAGACAAGATCATTCTCTGTTTTTATTATAACAGGTTGCCATTTCTTGATGTGTATGTGTCTTGGCATATTTCAAAAGCATTCATAAGTGGAAGAAATCATAGGTTAGGTCAAAATACAGATAGCCATTGAGTGAAGATGAATTTAGACTATTAAGTGCCAAAATCGTCCCACCTTGCACTCAACATAATATGCTAATAGAAGTGAGAAAATCTATCAAATTCAAATTTTAAATAATGAAGACAAAATTGAAAAGAAATCATAATACGTATTATGGAATCATTCAAGAAAAAGATTAGTTTCCTGGCAGCATTGACTTCTCTAAATTACAGTTGCCCCCATGTACAATTACATTTTCTCAATTATTTGATTTCATACATCATTATCAATTTACCTATGCAAAAGATAAAATTCAAATAGATAATCCTTGACCATTAACCTCAGAAAATTGACTCAAAATGATTGTCATAAGTGAAAGATGGGTTTAGATGGTACCTTATAACATGCAAGATGATATGTAGCTATCTGTCCCTCCACTTATCAATGATATTCCAAAATGGCATGTACTTGTACTCATCATCTTTGTAGTCAATTTTAGTAGGCTCCTCCCCCCTATCACTTCGGAATATAACTCAATGTCATTTCTCTATCTTAGTCATCATCCAGATCCCTAACAACAATTCCTAGCATGAGGCAAGGATCAGATTTGGAAGTAGACTCAGAAGTTGTTGGGTTTGCAGTTGAAACATGTGCTGTCATCAATGATGAATTTATAGAAAAGAAGAATAGTGATGGCTACCCAGAAGATTGTTGAGCCAGTATCTACGATCCATTTGAAGCTGAAGTATGGGGAGATCAAGTACTGCCACCATAGCTGAATAAACATTTATTTGCTTCTACATGATTTTTCATTCCAATCTCTTATACATGTGCCAAACTTCTGTCACTTAAACTGAAAATTGGTACAAGGATATGGATTGCTTGTATTTCTAAATACCTCCTTCCAAGTCATTGGAATTTATGCATGAAGAGGCAGTTCAGGGAACTTTCTTCCTCAATATTGATCATAAAACTGTAAAGATCTTCAAATTCACTAGTCATATCTCATAGAAAAACCCTTTATAATATACATATCCATCTTAATTTCAGTCCGATGATTCTCCAGCTCATTAAAAAGGGGTTCTGAACATTTCTTATTTAAAGCTATTCTATATTTTATCTTTTTCCCACTTATCCTCTTCATGTGGTTAAAACTTTTTTGACTGGAATCAGTAAAAAACAAAAATAATCAGAGAATTCTTTTTGGAGCGCACTTCAGGTATCATTCTAAGATTTCATACTTACTAAGGACTTACACAGAACATGTTATTGTAAAGGGTTCACGTTCCACATTTCTACAGACTTGAAGAAAATAGCCTTGCAGGACTTGAGTAGGACTTTAGTACTTCCAAAGTTTCCAAAGTTGTGACTACAAGGATTCAATATTTCTTTTTCTCTTGCAAAACAAAATAAATATGCACCTTGAATCTTCATCTTTACTTCAACTGCTTTCTTAATACAGAGGATTGGATAGGAGGAATAAAAAGAAATATACTAGGAGGAAACTAGCCAGTTCTTTTTGGGAATCAAAATAAAAGTCAAAACCATTTTTTAATAGCCAAGAATAATTAAAAAGATGAAAATGATGCTATTGCTTCCTATGAATAAAGCATTTAGTTTAGTTTGGTATTGTTATAAAGTTTGTTCCTGAGAATAAAATAATAGTAACCTTTGTTTTCTTGTCCAAAGAGTGCTAGAACAAATTGTTGACTTTACATTTTGATTTCTAAATTTTCAGATTCTCGCTTTTCCATAAACTGTGGCGGCTTACAAATGACTTCCCAGCTAGGAATTGATTATGATAGTGACAACAAAACACTTGATGCTGCCTCATTTTATGTGACTGATACACTAAAGTGGGGAGTCAGCAATACTGGAAATTTTCTGGACAATTCTGTACAGAATTTTACAATATCAAGCCAATCTCAATTTACAAATACATTAGATACAGAACTCTACCAAACGGCACGCTTATCTCCCAGTTCACTAAGGTACTATGGTTTAGGGCTTGAAAATGGACCATATACAGTAAAACTGCAGTTTGCTGAATTAGATATTCTAGACACAAAAGGCTGGAAGAGTCTTGGAAAACGCATTTTTGATGTTTCTGTTCAGGTATGTGTAACCTTCTTTTCTAATGCTTTGATTTTTATTTCTGCTTCAAAAAAGTCCCCATGTATTACCTTGTTTTGTATGGGGAGAGTGGGGTAAGACTATTTTCTGTATTTTTCCCTTTCATGGTCCTCTGCTTTTTGCAATAGTGTGCATGACATCAAAAACATTACTCTGACAATCATATTGCATGAAATCTCATTTGGATTTTTAATTTTTACTGGCTATATACTAGCTCTGCATAGTACCTCAGTTCTACAAATGTTTGTCCCCTGATGCTGTAGGGGAATAAAGTGTTAACGAATTTCAATATTCAAAAGGAGGCAGGAGGTTCATTTATAGCAGTTGATCGAAATTTCAGCACAAATGTGACCGAAAATTTTCTTGAAATTCATTTTTTCTGGACTGGGAGGGGAACATGCTGGTCTTCAAACCAAGGACTCTGTAGACCTTTAATATCAGCCATAAGTGTTACACCTGGTAAAGGAAGTGGCGGAATTTTTATATTACTTTATTTAATTTAAAGAAACATATGAACAGAACAATTTATGCTGGGTATGAGGACGATGCATAAAAATTAAAAACAAGTATTGTTCTACTAAAATGCATTCTTTAGCAGTTGTCTGCAAATTTATTTACATAATTTACAACATTAAATGCATTGGAAATCCTAGACATCTTTACTGCTGAATGTTTTATTATCTGTGTAGAATTCATTCCTTCTGTTTCGGATCTTCCACTTTCCAACTCCCCCCAAGAGAAAATCAAGACTGGAGCACTGATTGGAATTATTTTTGGTGGAATGGCTGCTGTTTTGACATGTCTTGCTTTTACCATTTTCTGGCGGAGAAGAGTCAGAAAGTCCTTAGAAGCACGTGGTCAGGAACAAGAAGGTAATGTCAAGAGTTTTTAGGAGGTTAAATTTCATAAATTATACTTGTATCTTTCTCCAAATTGGGTTGATTTTAATTTGGAGGAATGTGGTAATGGTATTGATACCCATCGCATCTTGCTTCTTTATCAGCACTTGAAGGAATCCAGACAAAACCAAACATTTTCAGCTATGCTGACATGAAGAATGCAACAAATGATTTTCATGAAGAAAATAAGTTGGGCCAGGGAGGATTTGGTACAGTTCATAAGGTATGTTAATATGGGTTCCAGTATTTGCATTCACTTGTTTTAGATTTGTGTACAGAAATAAATTCTATAAAGCATATATAAAATTCTCCATAATTTATGTTTCCTAGTAAATTTTTCTCATGGCTCGTGCCAATTACAAACCATTTTCTATTCTTAAATTTCCCCTAAAAACTTATCTGATTTTTCGTATGCTCAACTGTTGCATTTTAACAGGGCATTCTTCCAGATGGTAAATTAGTAGCAGTGAAGCAATTGTCATCTGAATCTAAGCAAGGAAAGCGTGAGTTTATAAATGAAGTAGCTGCTATATCTATAGTGCAACATAGGAACCTTGTCAAACTGCTTGGATGCTGCGTAGAGGGAGAAAATCGCATTTTGGTCTACGAATGTCTGGAAAACAACAGTCTTGCGCAGGCTTTATTTGGTAACAATATATGACCACAACAGTTACCTTGATTAGTAAGAAATTTTGTGCTCATTCGCAACATAGCAACAAATAAATGAGTTTCATGTATGCTAAATCGCAGGCAATAATAGATCTAAAATCCAACTGGACTGGCCTACTCGGCACAACATATGCATTGGGACTGCACGTGGGCTTGCTTACCTTCATGAGGAATCCAGTGTCCGAATAGTGCATCGAGACATCAAAGCCAGTAACATCCTATTGGATAACTCTCTGAACCCTAAGATTGCAGATTTTGGGCTGGCTAAACTATTTGATGAAGCCGAAACTCACATAAGTACCAGAATTGCTGGCACGATGTAAGATCACTTTGGATATTAGATTTCAGTATTCTGAAACCTATCAAGAGACGTTTCCTTACACTCGTTGAAAAACAATATAATGTTCTGATGTTGCAAAATCCTATGTTGACAAAATATTCTTCCTGGTCACATTCTTGTTCATCTGTTCACATGTATGAATGCAATTTTGTTTTGTGGGGCTGATTAATAAAACTATCGTACATGTTGAAGCTTTTAAAAACAGCTGGAGGTTGGCCTGCCTACTTTTGCATGATCTGATTGGAAAGTGTTTGTGTTTGAAGAGGATATCTGGCTCCGGAGTATGCAATGCGAGGTCGCCTCACAGAAAAGGCTGATGTTTTCAGCTTTGGGGTTGTCGCTTTGGAAGTGGTGAGCGGTAGGAGTAATACAGACACAAGCCTGCCACAAGAGAGTGTCTATCTTCTGGAATGGGTGTGTACTAGAGTAGTAAAGTTTCGTCAATTATGCAGTAATTTTAATTTTAGTCCAGTGTAGCCATTATAAATGACCACCACCTACTGATCAAATTATAGGCTTGGCAACTCCATGAGCAAGAGAGACTGCTGGAGTTGATGGATTCTCAACTACGACCAACATACATAGAAGAAGAAGTCCTCAGAGTAATTGCAGTAGCCCTTCTTTGCACACAAGCTTTGCCTGCAATGCGCCCATCAATGTCTCGAGTGGTAGCAATGCTGACTGGTGATGTAGACGAAATTCCTGTTGCTTCTCGCCCTGGTTACATCACAGATTGGCAGTACAACAACCATTTGGCTGCTAAAGATTCTGGAAGCACATCTATTGCACTATCACCACAGCAGAGAAGCACAGAAATCTTGCTGCCTGCTGCATTGCTCTTACCTAAAAATGAAGATACGACTCCATCAATGGTTCACCAAGGTATGGAGATGGCCGACGAATATTGAACTCAAGAAACAATATAGAGACCTTGTCCCTGCTAATGTTCCCACATCTCGTAGTGGCTACATTTAAATGTGATGTAATACTACTTTTATTCATAAACTCCCATACAATATCTACAATTGACCTTCACCGTATCCCACATCTCTAAGTGATTATAATGCAAGTTAATCTTGAAATATGGGAGTATTGTATTATTTAATATGTCAATGCTTGTTATGTTGTAGTTTACTGGTGTGTGTTGCGAATGAATATTTTCATATATGACATGAGAGATCACTTTCATATATGACATAAGAGATCACTTGAAAATTAAAATTTCAAGTTTGCTTCATGTAATATATGTATATACTTATTGCACTTTACTTCATGGTCTTTGTAGGATTTCAGATTCACATACAACTTACAGTTACAAAATGAATTAAATTTAATGCAGACATTAATGTCAAGAAGTGACCACTTATGGAAAATGGAACTGCAAAAAAAATATGTAGCTGAAAAATACAGAATTGAAAGGCCTAGTGCGTCTCCAGTACACATACATACATGAAAATAAATATATACAGATTCTTATGCTTATATTTGAATGCATCTACACCCGCATGCTTCCATGTGGGTGTCCATACATGTAGGTATAAATATTTGCATGGTTGACGTCGATATTCAGATGTCAATCAAGACTAGTACAGTTACAATTCCTCATACATCAAGCTCTACGACGTATACAAGAAGTTTTCATACTATTGTCAAAATGGCATGTTGACAGTTTTTTCGGTTTGTTAAATTGACTGCAATGCCTTCGATGCAAAAGATATCCCTAGTATGACATTCAGCTTGAAACCACATCTTAACTAAAACATTACATAAATTTGAGTTGTATGTCTACTGGAGGAGGCAGTAGGTGGCATGAAACACCAAGGGAGATAATGAACTTGATATATTTAGGGGGTAGATACGAACCAAACCAATGAAAGAGTTAGTAAATACAAAACAGTTAGCGTTCACGAGCAGGAATTATGTGGTTATTTTAGGCCTGGGCAATTCCAAAAGAATTAAATGAATTCTCTAGTCTGAAAGATAGTATTTAAGACTATATTCAACTTATCCGAGAAAGTGGAAGTAGTTTATAATCTATTAATGTGAAATTAGGCGGTTAACTATTTTCTGGTTCATGTTGTGAATGTAACCCCTTTTGCTTTGTAGGATCTGTACTCTATTAACATTAACTGTGAAGAAAAAAACATTGAGATGAATTTAATATTAATGTTTATTTCTGATTTTTACGAACTCAGTCTGACATGTTCTAAGGGCTGTAATCTATCAAATGTAAGGATATAGAGACACTGTTGGATATTGTCTTGTAATTAAGAAAGCAGCAGTTGTAATTAATTAAACTCTCCGATTCAGATTTTTTCTTAATAGCTTCATTAACGGCATTGAATATTTCAAAAATTCAAACTCTACTATGATCTCACAGTGCTCAAACATGAATATAAGCACACTATCAAATTGATTCACTGAAATAAACACATTATTATATTGATTTAATGAAATAAGCACATGATAATTTTCTTATGTATTAAACATTATTATATTGATTTAATGAAATAAGCACATGATAATTTTCTTATGTATTAAAGAGTATTAGAGCTTGAGTATTCATTTTCAAGCTACAACATGAATAGTTATATAATCAACTACCTAGCAAATGGACAATATAAAACTACAATCGATAAATTGTTACAACACAAGCCAAGACATGGAATATGCATAAGAAAATAAATCTCGCGAGTGAATAGAATTGATAAGCAATCAGGCAACACTTCTAAAGTAGAATTTTTTTTAGAGAAGAGCTGACTTCAGACTAGTTAACAATTAGAGGGGTAACCTTATCCTAATGGGATGCTTTATGAAAAATAAATGGGATTTTAATATCTTTGATATTTATTATTATAATTGAGTCTCAATAACACGATCAAAATAAAAGAAATCAAGTTTCAACTATACAACATATATTGTTGATATAAAAGGCCTCATCCAATGAAGGATTATTATAAGGACTACAACCAACCATTAAAAACAAGAGATGACTCATTAAACTAAAACCAATATTAAATTCTAAACAAACCATGTGCCTTAAAGCTCAATTGATGATTTAACACAATTAATTGGAAAGGGAAATTTAGACTTAGAATTTACAGTAAAGAAATAACCACAAATCAAATCATACTTTCTCTTGCTACCAAGAAATTGTAATGCCCATCTTATCAATGACATTACCATTCTTTGTTATTCTTGCAACATTTTCTATTTCTTACTTCTAGTTTCTATTTATCCATTTTCAACTCAATGTCAAATAAGATTTCAAGAATGAGAAGAAGCCTCATGCGAAATCACAAGCGCTACATATCAAGATCAACTCTTTCTTGAAAATAAATTCAAGGTGAAAATATGTGTCTACCCAACAAAGAGGCCAACTTATGTTATATCATATTCATGGTGTTAGCAAAGTAAAATCACAATGTTACTTAAGAAAACTAAATAGATAAAATTCAGTTTTTTTTAATTGTTGGTGAAAACTATGTGACAAAAGCTTTCTTCTCAACCTATTAAAACCTCCATCTAGTTTTATCTTTCTATTTAGGTTGAATAGAATAGAATAGAACAACTTTAACATCCACTAGGCCAAAGATAGTTTATGAGAAAGATAGTTTATGAGAAAGAAGGCACTATCGTTTTAGCTTTCTAACTTGTTGGCATTTTTCTAATAAGCTTGGCGATGAGTTCCTCCACTATTTCAACCCTCTCCTTTTCAAAAAAAAATCGATAATGAAGTAACAACATGTTTGATGAATGGCATCAAGCATGGATATTTATGTTTTGTTTTATATAGTGTGCTTTTGGTCAAATTTATATTTTGAGATGTTCAAATTTAGGCAATTGTTAGACTAAAGATATTTGATTTCTACAATTATGACATAAATTTGAAATAGATTGTACAACAAATTCTTTAAAAAAAAAAAGGTCGAGAATTTGAAATTAAAAAAAAAAAAAACAAATTACAAGAGAGATTATCATTATGCTAATAAATGAAAAATATATTATATTTAATTATTAATTTCAAACAATTATGATTTGATCTATTATGGATTTTGTCTTAGAAATATTAAAAATTATGAAAAGATTATTATTATATTATAAACACTTAAAAATGTCCTAAATGATATACACACTTAAATTTGATGTATTAACATCGTTTCATCCTAAAATTCATCCTCTTTTTGCTTGTTTGATTAAATTAACTTAGTTATTTAATCAAATGCCTCACTTTCATCTATTAATCTAATTGACTTAAGTGGGTTAATTCACCCCCTCCCACACTAATATTTCACCGTGTTTAATTAAATAATGCAAATTATTTAATTTAAACCCCAAGTCTTCTTATTTAATTAAATATCCCTAAACTATTTAATTAAATATCATATTGCATACCCCTTTTCGTTAAATCCATAATTTAATGAATATCCTTCTTTCTTTTCTTTTATTTTCTTTTTTTGGTTGGTTAAGTGCTGCCAGAGGGGGTAGCTCCCTGGATTAATATAGAATGAAAATTACAAAGCCATACAGCATCAATTAGTGATACAGAAATCCCCAGCAGACACCCGATCACTCCTCTTCAGTTGGGCCAGGATAGGATTGACTTGCATGTAGGTCATAAAAGCCTTAATATTGTTCTTTTCAACACCAATCTGGAATAGCCACCAAGCCCCGAGAAGCTAAGAATGCTTACCAACTTCGTGCAGGTTCAAAATCCCAACCGCCAAACCAACTTCTGGCTCAAATGTGATAATATCAATTACGGTAGAGACGATCAAATGTGTCTCCTTGCACCCATAGCGCAAGGCAGCGCGGACATCCCAGAGCTTTTCACATGTGACTTGGACAAAGAACATGAAAAATCGTTCTAAAACAGCACCATCGTTCACCCTAGAAGGCTACGCCAATAACCTTGGCTACTGCATCCACCATGCAGCTGGCATAGGAAACAAAAAGCCAACATGTTCGGCCTTCGCTTTAGTAGGACCGGCAAATCTTGCATACAGGCAACGGTAAGTAGCCCCAAATTGGAAAGCCGTGTTGTGACTGCCAATGAAGATAGCCAAAATGGAGCCCGAGGCACAGTTAAAAAGGTGAAACAAAGGATAGGTTCCAGCAAAGACGAGCCACTTTGATACCCATACCACAGGGCAGATACAAGGAAAATCAAACGAACAGGAACGGCAAGAGCCAACTCCCACTAAAAATAAAAATTAGCTATCCACGCAAGCAGGGAATCCCAAGGAGAATGCATATGACCAACCAGCCAAACGCCAAGAAAAGAGAAAGCTCAGCACGCGCCTGGCGAAACTGGAAAGTCGGCAGTGGCGAACAGAGATCCACCAAAAAGTCGTCGCCAAACAGGTCGGTGAGAACTAGAATGGATTAGGGGGGCAGTCCACGACCATTGCAGCGTCCTTACTTGCCAGTTCCACCAGATCATCTAGGAGAGATGAAGTGTCAAAAATTATCTCCACACAATCCAGGTTGACACCCCAGTTGGCCAACCAGTCAGCAACAGCGTTAGCCTCCTGATAGACGTGTTTTATGGAAAACGCTTCCAATCTGCTCAAACTATCCCAGATAGAAGAGACCCACTTTTTCAACTTCCAACACGGGGCGCCCATATTTGTGACTGCATTGGTGCAAACTTGCGTATCACCTTCAATCTCCACCGATTTGATATCTTTCGCCACGCACAGTTGAAGCCCCCTCGCCAATGCTTCGAACTCTGCCATGTTGTTTGTTGCCTTGCCAATGCTCTCCTAGAAAGCGCCCATATGCAGCTACCATTTTCATCCCTAATGACACAACCAGCTCCCGCATCCCCTGGGTTCCCTTTGGAAAACCCATCAAAGTTCAGCTTGAAAAAACCAGACCTAGGCGGAGACCACTTAACCTTTAGCCTATTGGTCGCACTACTAGTTGCCAACCTGCTTGGCGGCCTCAGAGCTGGCCATTCTTTCTGTAAGTTGTTGTCCCACTCAGAGAAGATGGAAGCCTTACACACGAGCCTATTAGAATTGAGTAACTCTACTACGCCTGACTCCACTCTTTTAATAATTTCGAACTCCCCCAAGCAGGAATCGTTGAAGATTCGCCTGTTGCGTTCATTCCACAAGTTCCACACCAGCAGAGAGGGTGCAACCAGCCACGCACCAGCCCAAACATTCTTCCATTTCCAGACAGGCCAACAGCGAAGAAAGTGAAGCAAGTCGTTTTGCCGAGGTGTCAACCACCGCAGGGCCCGCATAAGCCAATCCCAGCATGCGGATGCAAAATGGCAGTTTAGCAAGAGATGGTTGGCTGTTTCACAATCTTTCCGACACATGACACACATACTAGGCCCCTGAAAACCATAAACCATCAATCTGTCGCCTGTCAGAATTCATTTGTGTAAAGTGGTCCAGAGGAAAGACCCCACTTATGGCAGTATCCCTTTTTTCCAGCAAAGGGAAACCGGCCAATCAACATCTTGTAACCTTTCCCGCTGAATTTCGTATCCCAGCTTGACGGAGTATTCCCCCGATCTAGACCCGCACCAGATAATTTCATCTTCGTCACTTGTTAGAGTAATTCTGCGTTCAGCCAATATCTTCTTGAGTGGAAGAACAACAAACTGCGGGATATCAAGCGTCTCAACCTCCGCCCAAACCACCCTGACACCATTGGCCCCGAAGATCACACTAGTGTAATCCGCCACATGACTACCATATCTTTCCATTGTGTTTTCCAGCCAACCAGTGTCACTCCGTGTGTCCGCAATGGGTGGGTAACCTTCCCACGAGTCATGCCAAAAATTTGCCTGTTTGTCTTTACCAATACGCCAAGGTGGTCCAGGATGAGGGGGCGACACTCCCACATAAACTTCCATATGGAGGAGCCGTGATGTGCATTTGCAACAGTAAGAATTCTATTTGGGACCAAATTATCCAGATATTTTTTCTGGATGATCTTACACCACTATCGATTGGGTTCCCTATAAACTTTCCAGCCAAGCTTTGTGCCAAAGGCTTTGTTTTGTTCATTCATCTTGCGAAGGCCAGCACCACCCGAGACTTTATCCAAGCACACAGTGTCCCAGCCCACCAATGGAATGCGCTTGTTATCTTTGGCTCCCTCCCAAAGGAATTTTTTTAAGAAACTCTCAAGATTAGAGGCCACTTTGTGCGTCACCCTAATGCATGACATCACGAATATGGGGACCGTCGATAACACAGATTTTATCATCACCAGTCTGCCCACCAGAGACAACCATCTGTTCTTCCAAGCCTCCACTTTCCCTCTACACCTATCCAGAACATCTTGCCAATAAGCGGAGCAACACGCCCCCTGGAACAGAGGGGCACCCAGGTAATTGGAAGGAAATTCCGCCACCTTGTACCCCAAAAGTCCAACAATTTTTCTGTGTAGCGAAGCTTTTGTGTTGAGAAAGTAGATTTCTGATTTTTCCTTATTTATTATCTGCCCCGAAGCCTCAACATATGTGTCCAATGCATCCATTATCGTTTTTGCTTCATCTAAGGTGGACGAACCGAAGAGCATCATGTCATCAGCAAATTGGGAGTGGGTCATTGGCTCCATATCCTCCGCGATTACAATACCCTTCCAAAGGCCTTCTGAGCGAAGCTTCCTTATATGGCTCCCCAAGGCTTCAGCCATTATTATGAACAGGAAAGGAGACAGGGGGTCCCCCTGTCTGAGGCCGTTTGTAGCTCTGAAAAATCCGCATAGTGAACCATTAACCAAAATTGAATACCTGGGGGAGGAGATGCACATTTCCACCATATCTCGCCATTGTTGAGAGAAGTCGAACCTGCGCATAACCTCCAAAAGAAAAAACCAATCTACTCGATCATACACTTTACTTATGTCCAATTTGATTAGCATACCTTTTTTACGCTCAGAGGAGATGGTGTGGACCGTCTCAGCCGTGGTGATGATACTATCAAGAATCTCTCTACCAGGGGTGAAGCCATTCTGCTCTTCGGAAATCACTATGTCCATAACCATTTTGAGCCTGTTTTCCATTGCCTTGGAGATGATCTTATATACTGTGTTGCATAGTGAAATCGGACAGAAGTCAGCAAAGGATCGGCAAACGGTCTTTTTCGGAATGAGGACGATGACCGTATTATTCACGTCCTTGAAAAATCTCTTTTTCTTACGAAAATCCTCGACCAAATTCCAAATGTCGGACCCCATGAAGTGCCAGCACTTTTGAAAAAACTTCGCAGTAAGACCGTCAGGCTCGGGGGCTTTATCGGGGTGGAGCCCAAAAACGGCCTTACGTATTTCCTACATATTGAAGGGGTCGCATAGACTTTTGTTTGCCTCTTCACCAATGCATTGGGGGATGCAGTCTAATATTGACCAATCGCCGCCTCCAGGGGGAACCTTCCTGGCAACCAGTAAAGCCTTGAAGTGTCTTACCGCCTCAACTTCAATCCCAACCCAATCACTTGCGACTGATCCGTCCGGGCACTTAATGGAGTCGATTTTGTTTCTTTCTCTACGGGCCTTAGAAGAGCAATGGAAATTTTTTGAATTAGCATCACCTTCCCGAAGCCATAACTCACGCGCCTTGTCCCTCCAAAACAGCTCCTCTCTAGCAATCAACTCCGAGTGCCAAGCTTTCAGCTCCTTCTCCTTTTCAAACTCCACTATCGTCATACCCCAACGGATTACCCTCTCACTGAGAATCTCCGGATTGGCTTCCACCTGTTCTTTCTCTTCGAAGATGTTTTCAAAAGAAAACTTATTCCAACATTTTAGCCTCTCCTTAATAAAAGCTAGTTTTCGCATGAAACGGAAAATCACCGTCCCTGTAGGGGGCTTGCCTTCCTTCCACCACTCCTCGAGAAGAGGAATCAAATGTTGATCGTGCCACCACATCGATTCGAATTTAAAGTATCCTTTGGCAGGCTTTTCGCTCAAACAGATCTCCAACTGAACTGGGAAATGGTCACAAACCACGACCGGAAAAAATGCAAGAGCAAATCCTAAAATCTTCACCCAACCAGCCAGCTCCTGTTAAAAACCTATCAAGGCGCTCCGCGATTCCAATGAAGCCAGCTCTCCTATTGGTCCACGTGAAGAGGTCATTCTTTGGAAAACAATCAATCAAACCCAGTTCAGCCACAAAATTACGGAAATCCACCAACACCTTGTTTTCCTTTAGAAGGCCACCACTCTTTTCTTTTAAGTCAAGGATGGCATTAAAATCTCCGCCCAGAAAAGCATTTTTCCCGTCCACTGACATGAATCTCTCATTTATTTGATGCCAAACCTGCACCTTATCCCCAGTACGAATAGGACCATAGATGTTGAAAAGAGGAAGACTAAGTTTACCTGTCTCCTACAAACCGAGAGTTGCATCCAATGGGCATGAGAGACTTCAAGATTTATGTCCACCGAATTGGGCATCCAAAGAATAGCTAGGCCACCAGCCGAACCTACAGCACTCTGGAAAACACCAGACCACCTCTTACAGTACTTTAGAAACTTCTCCCCCTCCATCGCACTTATTTTAGTTTCTTGAATGATCACAATGTCCGCAGCTAACTTATCGAGATGACACTTGACTAAACGTCGCTTGTCAGGGCCCATAACATTCCAACTTATGAGTTTCATGGCTTTCCAAGGGAGGCATTGGCTCCCTTGGTTTCCAAAAAGTCTTTGATGTTGGGTAGACCCAAATCGATGGCAGCTTCTTCCTTTTTCTGCTTCCTTGATTTTCTTCCCCTGCCTTTTTTAATTTTTCTAGAGAACATCGCCGCCAATTGGTAAATACCCCGTGGTTCAATTATATCCAGTTCGTCTGGATCGGACCCAACCTCTGAGTCTGAGTCCCCTGGTGCATAGAGTAATGGATCCGGTAACGCCCCGTCCATGCTAGGGATAGCTTCACCACCTCGATTGAGGGACAGATCCACACTTGATTGTTGTGGCACAGGAGCCTCCACCCCACTCGGAGACCATCCCAAGTACACAGTCATGGGCTGCACCAACCCTAACTCCGGCAACTCTTGCTTTATTGGGGAAGCATCCGTCATCAACTGAATCTTATTGACCTCTTGCAAGCCTGGATGAACCTGTAACGCAAAATTTTAAATGGAGATAGGATCAGGAGGATCGGACATAATTGCGGCAACAACTTTAGATGACTCTTGACCCAAACTGCCCGACGGAGGATCGCCAGTCGCGCCATGAGCTGCCAACCGAGGGGAAGAGGAAGGAGCCAATGGCTTCGGGGGCCAAATTTTCCTGGTTCTCACCACCTTCTTGCAATCCGCCACCCAGTGGTCCCTCCCGCGGCAGCGAGAGCAAAAATAATTTTCTTCTTCTACTTCCACCTGCTGAATCCAGTGCTCGCCGCCCACAAAAAGCAGAATTTCTTTCAGAATTTTTCTAACCACTGCAATCTTGATTCAGGCATATAAGTAGGAGTCGCCTTCAATTATTCCCAGATCCGCATCAACCAAAGTCCCGAGTGAGCGGACGATCTTTACCAGACAGTCTTCCGCCCAGTACTCCATTGGTAGGTTATACCTTCGGATCCAAACAGCGCGGTGGTAGGGATCATGTTTTTTCCCATTAAAATTTTGGCTCCGTTTTTGCATATATAGCGGAGAGTCATCAATCTTACAAAGGCCACCAAAGAGAATCTCCTCCCGGGCTTCTTCTGATTGAAAGATAACCAAGAAGAAAACCTTAGGCAGGAACTTGACTATCTCTGCCGGTTTCCAATTTTCCGAGATCTAGGCCCTAATTTTGCCTCGCTCAAGCCTGGGACCAACGACCCTAGCGATGATTGCAAGTCCCCCAAACATGGCCACTTCCTCATCTGCCTCCTCAGTCAAATCAATAATCGGGAAATTTTTGTGGCAGGGGGCTATGCAAGAGTCTTTGATCCTTCCTTCTATTGCATTAACCTTCTGAGCTTTCTCCCCATCGTCAAGCTCGATTCTCCTACTTGCCAGCCCAGCAAGATTTCACATTTTCGCAACAACTCTTATCTTTGTTTAGGCATTTTAAAAATATATATTAATGAATATCCTATTATTCCTCATCTTGTACATTAAAAATTTAATTTTAATTAACTAAATTTATTAATTATCCTCACCCTCTCACTTGCAAGGGAATATTCTTGGAATATTCCTCCTTTACACATTCTGCCAAAACAAAATATTCTTATGGAATATCCTCTCTTCTTTTGTGCACTCATTCTTCCAAAATATCTCTTAACCTCTTTCTAAGTATTAGGAAGTGTGTTTTTTGAAAGCTAATTTGGGCTATTGATTAAATTAGTTGATCTTTGTCAACTTTCAACTCTGACCATGAATTGGAATCCTCAATCCATGTTTCATCCTCTTTTCATTGTTGACCATTGATTGATCTTTTCAATCTCATCCATTGTTTTTTCATTTGATCTCCTATAAATAGATCACTATTTGGAGATAAATGGATCCATCTTTTGATAGAAAAACTTATGCTGTTAAAGTGGGTGGAAGGGCAGGCGTCTTTCCACATGGGATTGTGGATAGATTGTTTCAGGGGGTTAGATTGGGTGAGTGTGGTGAGTGGATGCCCCGTCAGCAATTATCACATGGTATTCATTTCTTTGCATATGTTTGATAATTACTGTGGGCTCACATACCCAACTTTGATGTGAACCTCACACACGTTTGCATCATGTTTAGCCTCCGCTTCGTATTGATGCATTGATGACACCGTATGGCGCCAAGGCTTTGTGGTTTCGGCCACATAGGGTAGCAACTTCACTTTATACAGCATAATAATCCTATGTACATTTAAGTCATTCATTCATCTCGAAAGTGGTATTGGGCTCTGCATTCTCCTCTCTTATTGGCTTTGGGCTTGTTTGGGGTTTTCTTCAATGGCAAAAAAAACAAAAAAACAAAAATTCACAATGCACATGTATGTCGATTCTCTAGTTTTCTTTGGGGCCAATACCCCAATTCAACTTGGGAGCAAAGAGCGTCAAAAAGCTTTTGGGGGTATTTCGGACCAACGCTTTAAGTGCATTCTCCTGAATATTAGCCTGCACACAGTGGTGGTGGTTGTTAAAATGGTCTTGGGGATGGAGCATTTAGTGCTCCATGAAACTCCACGGGTGAATTCTCAAATAGTTTCAAGGTTCTTGGCATCTCTATTGGATCTCCATACTGCTAAAGATGAAATAAAGGCGTTGGTTTGTAAACTTTTCAAGAAGGGTTTGATGGAGGGGATGGATGAAAATATGGAGGTGGCGATTCCTGGGGTCAGGGTGCTAAAACCTAAGGACCTAGAGCCAGTTAAGGAGCAAGGCGAGGTCATCAAAATTTATCCATTTCTTCTAGATTTGAAGGGCATGACTCTAGTGCGACACAAAATGGTGGCAGCGGTTGGAGTAAATTTCTTGAAAAAGATGATGAATTTGGTGGACACGGAAGGCTTCGAGTGGATTGTTGAGTTTGATGCTTTCGCAAGGGAAAATGGTCTCATGTAAAGGGGTCGGGTGTCTGGTTTTGAGTACAAAAAGGTAATTGGGTTTTAGTTATATGTTTGGTGGCTTGCCCAATTATGGGTTTTTTTGTCTAAGTCCTGTAGTCGAACGTTCTATCATTTTCCATAGTTGGGGTTATCGTTGGAGTTTGATTTTAGGCTTGCCTAGGGTTTTTTTTTGTGGTGGACATTGCAAATTTCAATTGAATCTTGCATTTTCAAACATTTGTACCCATCTTTTTTGAAAAAATCAATATAATCTTTATTACGAAAAAAAAAAAAAACTTATGCTGTTAAAATTCATACTCACTTGCATCCATATTGAGCACTTTTATTTTAGCATATTAGATTAATTTCACACATAATTAGCGTAAGCATCCTTTAATGGCTTCCATGTGGTAACTTAGTTTAAACATACTATTGTCAAACCAATTGCACCCAAAATGCTTGAATGATTAAATTCAGCAATTTGTTGAAACACTGGATTACTTTCAGGTTGTGGGTATCATGTTTGAAAGTAAACCTCCAAGTTCTAGGTCGGCTTCCTATTAAATTTTTAGGTTAATTATTGGGTAACTTGTACTGGAAAAGGGCAAAAAGGCTTGAAGTAAATGCACTGAAAATTGTAAACTATGGGTGATGCACCTAATTGATAAAAACATGCAACTCTGACTCACAGTAATTCTCAGAAAATCTGTCCACACGAATCAATTTAACAACTTGATCACAAAAATGATCCTGAGGAAGGCTTGAATAAACTTCTTCTTCGAAGGAAAAATGGGTTTTCACAACATGAAAAGAAAGGATTATTCTAACACACAACCTAAGACCTGTGATTTTTCACTATTTTTAAATACATGTAAATATAAATGAGACAATGATTTTAAAGGTTCTAATATTGAAACACAGTAAAATCTCATCAAATCATTCATAAAAACAACATAATGACAAGGTAGACATTTGACTTTACTGAAATTAAAGGAATCTTTGCAAAAAATGACATAAATTGAACCTGTAAACCTGCTATTGTATATTAACCTGAAATTGAAAGCTAAGTTACAAAATATTTCTCTTTGCATAATGCAAAGTCTGAAAAATAAGAACTAGAGGAAAAAGACTAACTTTTTTCCAATATATACAAAAGGCATGCACAAAGCAGCCAAAAGGAACTGAACGAGAACTAAAGTGAAAACATCTCCAATGTGAAATCCAAGTAGAAGAGAGAATCCTGATAAAAATAGCCCAAAACTGAAGCAAACTACATTTTGTGCCTAGAAAACTCCACCTCTCCATACGCATGATCAAAACACCTCATGAACTAACGTGGAACTGAAAGAAGAGCCTCACTATATGCATAACTAAAAACTAAAGTTCCACTTTGTGCATGAACGAATTCTTTTTAGTATTTTCAATATTTAATCCTCCATGCACAATCTAAATTAAGCATCTTGCATGCATCATCAACTTGAAGTCACGCAAACTCCATCCTCATGCCTCTATAAGTCATGCATATTTGGGGCAACTTAATGTTCTATGTTGGCACCTTAAAATAGTTAAATTAATTAAATGATTTATAATTTATCATTTAATCAATTAACTTCACATTGTATAATGCAAACCTAAAACATTAAAGTTAATGCTAAATTATAAATTTGGCTTCATAACTCACAGCTTCAAGCATATTATAAAATTGGCATATTTTTTAATCGGCCACCACTCTTGACATATATTTGATCAATCCTCATAGCACATTATTATGTTCTTTCAATTAAGGGTCAATACCACGACATCAATATGATGAAGTGATTATTATTTTAAAACTTAGTCAAAAAATCACTCCACTCAAATTAGGGATTTCGACATAAGCACGGAAACCCTAAAATCATTATCATTTCGCACTTGAATTTTTTGGAGAAGCTTCATGAAGAAGCTGGCTGCCGACCTAGGTAGGGTTTGAAGCTTGACCTTCACCATTTCTAGATTTTACCATGGAGATGCTGAAAGAAAAGTGTGGTAAGTCTTTCTTTGCACAGGAAACTCAAAAATCCTCATATCTTATGTATTTTTGAAGCATCTTATGGCCTCTAAGTCGCGGCTAATGTCTGATTTTTCTAGTGTATTTCTTTGTGTTGCTCTTCTCTGTATCTTCTTGGCTGCCATGGAGGATCCTTGTTTTGATCTTATGAGAAAGAAAGTTGGAAAAGCCATGGTTTATGAATTTTCTTCACCTTAGGAACTTTGGTAAGCTTTATTCCTTGTATTTCTTTGTCAAACTAAAGCTTTATAAAATCTTTTTTTGAAAAGGATGATCTTCTATTTTTCTCAAAAATAATAAAGACCCATTGCAGGCTGCACCAATACAAGCTCAAGTTGGGCATTTTCTTTAAATTTTTTGGGCTTTTCATTCATCTCAAAAGCATTTTCAAGTTTTCTTGGGCACAACCATGCCCATATTCTAATGTTTTTGCTTGCTTTTATCCTTTGTACCTTCTTCATTTTGAGTCTGAAAAGTGAAGGAAACCCAAGTTCTTATACATGTATTTGAATGTATTCTCTGTGGATATATAAAAATTTGGATTGTCCTGCGTTTGGCTTCCATGTTGAGACTTGGTCGTGGTTATATTTTCTCCATTTGCAAGAGAAATATGGGTTTTCATTTTTATTTTCTGTGCAAACGCTATGAGGGTTTTCTTATGGATTTCTGGGTATTTCATTTTATGTTGGAGCCTTTGTTGTTTATTGTTTGGCTGCCATGCGTGCCTTGATCAGAGCCTTCATATTGCAGTTTTAACTATACTTTGAACATCAAGCTTATGGGTAAGCTTTCTATCTTGCAACCTTGCATTTGAGCTCCATATTTTCCTTTATTTCTGCAAAAGTGTTCTTTTAGAGGCCACGAGCTCTATATTCATTTGGGTATCTGTTTATTTATCTTTTCCCTCATTCTAAAATTGAAGCTAAAAAACTCCAAATTGTGCTCCATTTCAATAAGTATTTTTATCATGGTTGTGTTGTACAAATTCTTACAATTGTCCTCACTTTGCTTTTGTTACATAGCTACCTTTTATATTTTCGTAGATTTCATTGCATGACTTTGATCAAGTCATGTGCTCAACAGCAAGATTATCACTTTACAGAATTTTGCTACAATGCATTATATTCATGAAGATGTAAAGAACTTTAAAAGAGCATGAACATGAATTGTCTTTATATACTTTGTTGTTCACAATGTTTAGTGAATCTACTCATTGTCCATGCTTCATTTTTGTTATTCCTCGTAACATGATAATATGATCTCACAACCTCTTCCTTTATGATTATGATATAATGATTGCTTGTTATGGCATGGTGGCTATTTTATTGTGGGTATAATAGTCCTCTATAGTAAATGTTAAGTGACTGTACTTTGTAACTGGGAGGAAATATGTTATGATTTGGTGATAAAACTTGATAAGCAATCAACTTGGCATTCTTGCAAATGGTACATTCTAAAAATGTACTTAATATGCAACGCTATATTATTCTTGACAATGAGAATATTTGCAAATGGCTAACAGTGTTTTCCTTAATACAGTTGTGCATGAACACATTCGTCACCACTGTTCTATAACATTTATTATTTTCCTTTTTAGAGGACTATTATATCTTTGATAAGTCACTGTCCTCTATGATTGACGATACACTAATGATTCCTTAGTACCTTATGGTGACTGTGATGAAACATACTATGATATAGAATGTACCCATTAAATTGAAGCAACCCACAAAATGACAGCTAATTATGAGTCTTTCATTGACTGTCCCTAAAATTGAATTGTTCTCTTCTACATGTTGCTTATGTTATTGTTATGAGTTGGGCTCAACCCTTGTGGGAGCCACATTTTTCTCCACTCATAACATATCTTTTGGTTGAAATGATTAGATTGTACCTATTCCTGCACACTTAAACAAACATGTTAGTAAAATAAATGAAGGTGAAAGCTTCCATTGAATTCCTTTTTTCTTTTGAACAGTGAAATCATCTGATGGATGTATGATCGAATGTATGCTATATTTTTGTTGGTAGTGTAGGCATGAGGTAGGATATGATTCATCATTGCTTAGAGACTATCTCTAATACCACATTTCATCATATTCGTAGATGCTTTTGGAGCCTAGAGCTGGATCAATTCTAAAGCACAACTAAAGACTTCAAGTGTAACGATGATTCATCATTCCAGTAAATGACGAATCACCTTCTATCTTATGTTTGCATTATTTCCAATTGTATAATATACATTTCTTTTTTGTATTCATCATTTGATTACGTAAATCAAATTCAGCTACTTCCATGGCTTGTGTGGGACCTTGATCTTTACAATATTAATAGAACAACATTTGTTATGCAAATATCTAATTTTCTGTTACAAGTACTTGCATAATAAAACTGAAAATTAAATGTAATCTGATTTTTACATGATGACACATACTTAGGAAAAAAAAATTGAAATTCTATGTACCTCTCAATGATGAATTTAATTCAGCTCTACTTGTTTGAGCTTGTAGTGAAAAAATAGGTAATAAATTGGCGACCTCTACAGAGTGTTTGCCTGCTAAACACCATAGACCAGTATATAGCTTATCCATTGGGCATGGAGTCCATTTTTCTCTGTTTTGACTCAGAAAAATTGTAACTCAGCTGCAAACCACACAAACTGAAAGAAACTATTGAAACTCTGCTTAAGACAGAGTTTGAAAACAACGTGCAACAACTGCACTTTATTGAAAGTAAAACAATACTAAAGTGAAACGTGCCATGGGGCACTTATTGAAAGCATAACTGAAACTGAAAACTAGTCTACTATGTACATCTACAAGCATTGCTCTTTAGTAGCACTACTTCAAGTGAATCCCATTTACTGGGATTGGAAGTGTTTCACCATCCAGCTTTGAAAGCTAAAATGCATTTTTTTGTTTGCACTCTATTATGATGTATGGGCCATCCCACATAGCATCAAATTTTGTATGTTGACCAAGCCTTCTTTTGAGCTCATCCCACTTGAACACTAAATCACCTTCATTGAAGATCTTTGTTGTTGCTTTCTTGTCAAATGTTTTATTCATCTGAGAATGATGAATTTGGAGCTTCCTATAAGCCTCTTTTCTGGTTTCTTCCAACTCTATTAATTGAGCAAGCCTGACTTTCATTTGCTGCTCCTCAAGTAACTCAAGCTCCTTTATGTAACTCAGAGTTGGCAATTCAATTGAAATAGGTAATTCAGCTTCTTTGCCATAAACCAAAACATATGGTGAAAATTATGTTGATCATTTTGGTGTAACTCTATCAGCCCATAAGGCTAACTTGAGTTTGTCATGCCATGACCTATGATTATCTTCAATAGTCTTCTTTATGATCTTAATTAAATTCTTATTCGTTGATTCAACTTGTCCATTACCCTGAGGGTAATAATTGGACGAAGTATTTAGATAAATATTATGTTTTACTGACCAATCTGAAACTCTCAAACCAACAAAGGCCAAAGCATAATCAGAAATAATTGAATCGAGTGTACCAAACCTAGAAACTGTGTCCTGGTAGAAGTTTAAAACTAATGTTTCATTTGCATCTCTTAATGCAATTGCTTCAGTCCACTTCGTAAAGTAGTCTATGGCAGTCAAATCCATTTGTGACCTGCGCTTGACAGTGGGTTAATTGGACCAATGAAGTCAAGTCCCCACTTGCCGAAAGGTTGTTCAACCTTAATTGGATCCAAGGATAGGGATGTTAACTTCTACTTTCTTGCAAACAATGAACATTTATTGCACTTTCTCACAAAAGCATGAGCATCTTTGAATAGATTTGGCCAATAATATCCAGCTCTCATTATTTTTAGAGCTTTAGTACGTGGTGCAAAGTGACCTCCAGCAGGTCCATCATGGAATTCCTTGAGAATTCTTTCTGTCTGATTTGGGTAAACATATTTAAGGAATACACCATTGAAATCTTTCTTATAAAGAATCCCATCAATTTTTGTATATGGAATTGCTTGTAACCTATAATACCTTCGTTTCGATCTATCCATACCTTCTGGACAATCTCCAATACGCAAGTAATGGATCATTTGATTGATCCAATTAGCTGAAGTAGCTGGAACAATAGGTCCTTCATTATTAAGGATTGTAGCAACTTCTTCACTGTTATTTTTTGTATTTTTTGCAAGCTGCTCACACAGACCCTTACCTCTAACAAGCTTGGTAATCTTTATAGTGATGTCATACTCCATGAATTTGGTTATCCAACCTGCTCTCTTGTCGCTAATGTCCTTATTCAACAGATTCTCTTTGACTGTTGGATGAGCTACCAGTAAATGTATCTTATTATTAGACAACATATGTCTAAACTTTTTGAAGCTTCTCACTACAACAAGCACATGCTTCTCAACAAATGAATATCTAGTTTCATAATCATGTAAAACCTGACTAAAGAAGGATATAGGTTGCTCCATACCTTCATTATTTTGTTGAAAAAGCATTGCGAAGAGGGTATCCACTCCCCCAAATGTGTACAATATGAAATCCTTATCAAAATCTGGATTAATAAGAGTAGGAGTTGTTGCAAGTGCCTCTTTAATCTACTCAAAATTGTTCTTTCCTTCTCTTGTCTAGCTGAATTGAATATTTTTCTTCAGCATGGTTGTCAATGGCTACAATAAAGTTGTAACGTTGGGTATAAATCTGCTCACGAAGTTTATTCTTCCTAGAAAACTCTGCAAACCCTTTTTGTGGGTAGGAAGTGGTAATGCCAGAATGGCTGCAATACACTCTAGATCAATAGAAATTCCATCCTTAGAAACAATATAACCCATAATTTTACCTTCATGAACAACAAAGATGCTCTTTTTTGGGTTCAAGGAAATTCCATACTCTGCATCTTTCAAAAATCTGTCTAAGATGATCAAAGTATTCATTAACATTTTGTGAGAAAATAGTGATATCATCTAAATAAACAAGAACAAACTTGTTTATCAAACCTTGGAGAGCCATATCCATTTTTCTCTGGAAGGTTGCTCCTGCGTTTGACAATCCAAACGACATCTTTGTGTAATCCATAGTACCCCACTTGGTGGTAAAGGTTTTTTTTGTACTGATCTTCTTCTTTAACCAGGATCTGGTTATATCCTAAATAATCATCTAGCAACGAGAACCTCTCTGATCTTGAAACAACTTGCAATATTTGCTCCATTAAAGGTAGCGGATAGTGATCTTTGAGTGAAGTTATGTTTAGATCATGAAAATCCACACACAACCTTATCTCTCTGCTCTTCTTCCTAATGGGCACCAAATTTGAAACCCAAGAAGTGTGGTTGATTGGAAAGATGATACTACCTTCAATTAGTTTGTTTAACTTTGTCTTCATCAAGTGTTCCAGCTTAGGATTCAGTGGCCTTTATTTCTGTCGCACTAGTTTTGCATTGGGCTCTAACTCAATTGTATGGTGAGCCAACTCAAGATTAAAACCCTTCAAATTTCCATACTGCCAGGTGAATGTCACTGAATTCCTAGTAAAGCAAGACAAAGGCTTGTTGTTCTTCCTTTCTATAGACTTTACCAAGCTTACGGAGCTTGTCCTTGAATATCTCTATTGATTCATAATGCTCCTGCTTCATTGTGATACTGGATCTATCTCTTCTAACCTAATCATTAGTGTTGAAGATGGATTCAAGGATCACCAAACCCTTTGGCAACTTATTAGACTTTAGCTGCATGATCTGATCACCATATTGCTGATCAAATTTTCACTGGTTTCCAGCACAAAACTCTACTTCCTCCATTAGAAAGTGAATTATCTATTCATCACTGTCAAAAATCTACCAACTTACATTATTATCAGGTACCAAAGGTCTGACAACTACCTTCACATATTGTTGCACTTCCACATTATGGATTTTAGTTGGAATGTCAAACTGTGATCCTATGGCACCAAGTTTATCAACTTGCTTGTTCTAAATTCTTAGTACTGATTGCAGATTAAATGCATCAAAATCCTCAATTAAGTCCCAAACACAGTGTTCATACAATTTCAGCAAATCATTCTCTGTTAAATTTAGATTTCTAACCTGATTTGCTATTAATTGAGAATCACCAAACACCTGTAAGCACCTAATTTTCCCTTTTTCTGGCCCACTCTAAACCATATATCAATGCTTTGTACTCAGCAACATTATTAAAACAACTAAAAATAAATCTAGAAGTTGAATAATACATGTCTCCTTTAGGTGATATGAGAATTGCTCCTCCACTAGCACCTACTTTACTCCTGGATCCATCAAAGTACAACTTCCAAAGCTAATCAATATGTTGTTCTAGTTGTTTTTCCTCTTTAACCAGATTTGGAATAGATACATCGGGCTCTTGAATCATATAAATTCCCAAACCTTCTTCCTCCATGAGACTGAACGAATCAACCTCGTGATTCTCGGCTGCCCACTCGTCTAAATTTATGTTGGGTATGCCTTCTATAGGTACAATGGGGTCGAGGGTCATGGATTGATCCTTCTGATCATGTAAACATAGGTTTTCATTTATGGGATTTGGCACATAGGGCTCGATATGGTCTTTAGCGTGAGGTTCTAATTTGATCGTGACTCTAGTACCATATCTGGTTATGAAAAACATGTATGACCAGTCTTATGACATATAACCACCTAATTTTGCAATGAAATCTCTAGATAGGAAAATGGAAGAATAAGGCGGGAGATCAATAATATATGTCCTGTGGAATTTGAAAGTTCGGACAGGCATGCAATGTAAGAGGAAATTTTTTGATAACTCCTACAAACTTAATGGTTGTGCCATCCAATTGAACTACCCCTTTTGATAATGGTTCATACTCAAGTCCTAACTTATCTACCAATTGTTTAGGCATAATTGAGTTGCTTGCTCCACTATCTATCATGCAATTATGCACTATGTTATCACCAATTATCAAGCTGACATAAAAAGGTGGTGGCTTTACCTCTTGAGTTGGCTACTCCTTATGATTTGAATTGTTTGCAAGAACTTGTGGTTGTTCTTTAGTTGTTTCATCAGAAATTGATATCTTATCCAAAGCTTCCTGCAAACTTTCTTTCTACCCAGGAAGTTGCAATGCATCCAACATGGTGATGCTAACAGTTTCCTTTCTCATATGATCTACAATATTGAAAGCTAGAGAACTAACCTTGTGCTGCTTTTTCTGAAAAGAAACCTCCTTCTGCACTTGAAATGGTTGAGCTCTTGGTTGTTCTTTGTCAGGTTCAACTTTTTTTTTGCTGCTCTTGGCGATGTTTAGGTTGCTTTGTTGGTAAAATATGGACATTCTATGAAAAAGAGGGTTGTGACTGCTCTTTATCAGCTACTAGAACTTGATTTTTTTGTTGAACAACTTGCTATTTACCTTTATCAGCCTGTTGTTTGTCACTTTATGGCTGCAGTTTGTTAGAAACAACTTGTTGTTTCAGGTCAATTATTCTTTTCTTGGATCTTGTATTTGTTGCAATAAAAGTGGCTGATTGATTTTGACCTTGTACATGATTAACTCCATAGAATTTGTTTCCTTTCCAGTTCATCATGGCCACATCCATGCTAGTCTATTGTGTTTGATCACTCTATTGATCACTATTTTCTTTGGCTATATCTTTTGCAGCAACATAATTGCTATGTACCATCAAGGCTTGATTAATTATTTCTTTCATGCATGTGGCCTAATTGTGAGGCTAATTGCACATATAACACCATACATAATCATGTGCTAAATTGTTCTGAATAGGTATGAGTTCTTTAGAAGAGCTAGCAGCATTTTGATTATGATTGTATGGTGGCCTGGTATTGAAATTCCTTTGATGTCCTTGATTGTCTGCTTGATAAGGTGGTCTGTTAGGCAAAAAAGGTGTTTGGTAAGGCCTAAAATTCTGATTTTGTTGCCTCTTAAGACTCACCAAATCATTGTTGACTGTCTGCAATAATTTTTCCATCTCTCGTTGATTACCCTTAAGTTCTTGGAAATCTGATTGTGCTGGAAAAGCACCATTTTAAACAACTGGCTGATAGCCTAAGGTTGGCTCAGCTAGAAGTGAGGCAATAGGTGGTAAATTAATGAGCATCATGGGATGAATATCTGGAAATATTGGGATAGGAGGTCTTGGCGCAATTTTACCAGCCTGTATAAGGTTTTTTTCAGCTCTAATAGCGGTGTCATATGTTGTTGGTAATGTCAATCCACTCATTGACTGTATCATTAAGGAAATATCACTATTCAAAGATCTAAGGTAATATAGAAAAGCGTGATCAGGAGTTGGCCTTACCATTACTGGAATTCTTTTCCAGGTCCTTTGAAACTTGAAATTAAAGTCCATCATCTGTTCTTGTGGTGCTCTCTTTATAGTCATCATCTGCTCGACTAGAGATAGATGATCGGACTTGTTAGAAAATTGTTTGCTTAGCTTGTCACCAAAATCATCCCATGCCGTGACAGTATTGACTGGTAAGCCACAAAACCACTAAAGTGCTTTTCCCTTGAATGACGCTGATAATAGCCTTAATGCCACATTCTCCTGAGTCACGTGATGAACTCCACACAATGAAGCTACGTCTCTGATATGTTCTATTGGCGAAGTCTGATCTTCACCAGTAAAAAAGGGCATACTTTTGAGTGCTACAATTGGTATATCATCATGTTGAGCTAGATTCAATGGGATACCCCCATTGAATGGAACAAAAGCATGTGCTTTGGCCATCAGAGCTACTAGTATTCTGTGATTCACAGCTTGTAAAATCGGTACAAGTGAAACTGATGTTCTGTAACTTGGCGAAGTTGAATGTGAACCTGGCTGCCTTGTTGACAATTTCCTCTCCTTCTTCATGTGTATACTAATGGTTCTTCTTTGAGAACTGGAGAAACTGATTGATTTCTTCAAGGCCTACCAAGTGTTCGCTTGGCTGTCCTTCCTCTTCTCTTTGGTGAAGACATCTGCAAATATTCAAACGGAGAACTTGTTGTCTAAATATTTCTCATAAGCTATTTGCACTTGATATGTTGGAAATTGAGAATAGAGTCACCAGGTATCTGAAACTTTCACCTCTGAAAGGCTAAAGAATTGTTGTATATACCAAAATAGCAGATTCAAACTATTAAATTCTTACTCTGAAAAGTGATTCACAATCCCACCGGGCATGCCAAAAACTGTTGTCAAATAGATTGCACCTGAAATGCTTGAATGATTACATTTGGCAATTTGTTGAAACACTGGATTACTTTCAGGTTGTGGGTATCCTATTTGAAAGTAAACCTCCAAGTTCTAGGTTGGCTTCCTATTAAATTTTTAGGTTAATTACTGGGTAACTTGTATGGAAAAGGGTAAAAAGGCTTGAAATAAATGCACTAAAAATTGTAAACTATGGGTGATGCACCTAATTGATAAAAGCATGCAACTCTGACTCACAGTAATTCTCAGAAAATCTGTCCACACGAATCAATTTAACAACTTGATCACAAAAATGATCCTGAGGAAGGCTTGAATAAACTTCTTCTTCGAAGGAAAATTGGGTTTTCACAGCATGAAAAGAAAGGATTATTCTAACACACAACCTAAGACCTGTGATTTTTCACTATTTTTAAATGCGTGTAAATATAAATGAGACAATGATTTTAAAGGTTCTAATATTGAAACACAGTAAAATCTCATCAAATCATTCATAAAAACAACATAATGACAAGGTAGACATTTGACTTCACTGAAATTAACAGAATCTTTGCAAAAAATGACATAAATTAACCCTATAAACATGTTGTTGTATATTAATCTGAAATTAAAAGTTGAGTTACAAAATATTTCTCTTTGCAAAATGCAAAGTCTGAAAAATAAGAACTAGAGGAAAAAGACTAACTTTTTCCAATATATACAAAAGGCATGCACAAAGCAGCCAAAAGGAATTGAATGAGAACTGAAGTGAAAACATCTCTAATGTGAAATCCGAGCAGAAGAGAGAATCCCGATAAAAATAGCCCAAAAATGAAGCAAACTACACTTTGTGCCTAGAAAACTCCACCTCTCCATACGCATGATCAAAACACCTCTTGAATTGACGTGGAACTGAACGAAGAGCCTCACTATTTGCATAACCAAAAACTGAAGTTCCACTTTGTGCATGAGCGAATTTTTTTTCTTCGTATTTTCAATATTTACTCCTCCATGCACAATCTAAATTAAGCATCTTGCATGCATCATCAACTTGAAGTCACACAAACTCCATCCTCATGCCTCTGTAAGTTATGCATGATTGGGGAAACTTAATGTTCTATGTTTGCACCTTAAAATAATTAAATTAATTAAATGATTTATAATTTATTATTTAATGAATTAACTTCACATGGTATAATGCAATCCTAAAACATTAAAGTTAATGCTAAATTAGAAATTTGGCTGCATAACTCATAGCTTCAAGCATATTATAAAATTGGCATATTTTTTAATCGGCCACCACACTTGACATATATTTGATCGATCCTTATAGCACATTATTATGTTCTTTGACTTAAAGGTCAATATCACAACAATAATATGATGAAGTGATTATTATTTTAAAACTTAGTCAAAAAATCACTGCACTTGAATTAGGATTTCGACATAAGCACAGAAACCCTAAAATCATTATCATTTCGCACTTGACTTTTTTTGGAGAAGCTACATGAAGAAGGTGGCCGCCGACCTAGGTAGGGTTTGAAGCTTGACCTGCACCATTTCTGGATTTTACCATGGAGATGCTAAAAGAAAAGTGTGGTAAGTCTTTCTTTGCACAGGAAACTAAAAAATCCTCATATCTTATGTATTTCTAAAGCATCTTATGGCCTCTAAGCCACAGCCAATGTCTTATTTTTCTGATGTATTTCTTTGTGTTGCTCTTCTCTATATCTTCTTAGCTGCCATGGAGGATCCTTGTTTTGATCTTATGAGAAAGAAAGTTGGAAAAGCGATGATTTATGAATTTTCTTCACCTTAGGAACTCTAGTAAGCTTTATTCCTTGTATTTCTCTATCAAACTAAAGCTTTATAAAAGCTTTTTCTGAAAAGGATGATCTTCTATTTTCTCAAAAATAATAAAGACCCATTGCAGGCAGCGCCAATACAAGCTCAAGCTGGGTATTTTCTTTAAAATTTCTGGGCTTTTCATTCATTTCAAAAGCATTTTCAAGTTTTCTTAGGTGCAGCCATGGCCATATTTTGATGTTTTTGCTTGCTTTTATCCTCTGTACCTTCTTCATTCTGAGGCTAAAAAGTGAAGGAGACCCAAAGTTCTTATACATGGATTTGAATGTATTATCTTTGGATATATAAAAACTTGGATTGTCCTACATTTGGCTTCCATGCTGAGACTTGGCAGTGGTTATATTTTCTCCATTTGCAAGAGAAATCTGCGTTTTCATTTTTATTTTATGTGCAAACATTGTGAGGGTTTCCTTATGGCGTTCTGGGTATTTCATTTTTTGTTGGAGCCTTTGTTATTTATTGTTTGGACGCCATGCGCACCTTCATTAGAGCCTTCATATTCCAGTTTTAACTATACTTTGAACATCAAGCTTATGGGTAAGCTTTCTATCATGCAATCTTGCATTTGAGCTCCATATTTTCCTTTATTTCTGCAAGTATTCTTTTAGAGGCTGCGAGCTCTATATTCATTTGGGTATCTGTGTATTCATCTTTTCCCTCATTCTAAACATGAAACTAGCTCCATTTCGATAAGTATTTGTATCATGGTTGTGTTGTACAAATTCTTACAACTGTCCTCACTTTGTTTTTGTTACACAACTGCCTTTTATATTTATATAGCTTTCATTACATGAATTTGATCAAGCCATGTGCTCAACAACAAGATTAGCACTTTACAGAATTTTGCTACAACACATTATATTCATGAAGATGTAAAGAAATTTAAAAGAGCATGAACATGAATTGTCTTTATATACTTTGTTGCTCACAATGTTTAGTGAATCTACTCACTGTCCATGCTTTATTTTTGTTATTCCTCATAACAAGATAATATGATCTCACAACCTCTTCCTTCATGATTATGATATAATGATTGCTTGTTATGGCATGGTGGCTATTTTATTGTGGGTATAATATTCCTCTATAGTAAATGTTAAGTGACTATACTTTGCAATTGGGAGGAAATATGTTATGCTTTGGTGATAAAACTTGATAAGCAATCAACTTGGCATTCTTGCAAATGGTACATTCTAAAAATGTACTTAATATGCAACACTATATTATTCTTGACAATGAGAATCTTTGCAAATGGCTAACAGTGTTGTCCTTAATACAGTTGTGCATGAACACATTTGTCACCACTGTTCTATAACATTTATTATTTTCCTTTTTAGAGGACTACTGTATCTTTGATAAGTCACTGTCGTCTATGATTGACGATACACTAATGATTCCTTAGTACCTTATGGTGACTGTGATGAAACATACTATGATATAGAATGTACCCATTAAATTGAAGCAACCCACAAAATGACAGCTAATTATGAGTCTTTCATTGACTGTCCCTAAAATTGAATTGTTCTCTTCTACATGTTGTTTATGTTATTGTTATGAGTTGGGCTCAACCCTTGTGAGAGCCACATTTTTCTCCACTCATAACATATCTTTTGGTTGAAATGATTAGATTTTACCTATTCCTGCACACTTAAACAAACATGTTAGTAAAATAAATGAAGGTGAAAGCTTCCATTGAATTCCTTTTTCTTTTGAACAGTGAAATCATCTGGTGGATGCCTGATCGAATGTATGCTATATTTTTGTTGGTAGTGTAGGCATGAGGTAGGATATGATTCATCATTGCTTAGAGACCATCTCTAATACCACATGTCATCATATTTGTAGATGCTTTTGGAGCCTAGAGCTGGATCCATTCGAAAGCACAACTGAAGACTTCAAGTGTAACGATGATTCGTCATTCCAGTCAATGATGAATCACCTTCTATCTTATGTTTGCATTATTTCCAATTGTATGATATACATTTATTTTTTGTATTCATCATTTGATTACGTAAATCAAATTCAACTACTCCCATGGCTTGTGTGGGACCTTGATCTTTACAATATTAATAGAACAACATTTGTTATGCAAATATCTAATTTTTTGTTACAAGTACTTGCATAATAAAACTAAAAATCAAATGTAATCTGATTTTTACATGATGACACATACTTAGCAGAAAAATTTGAAATTCTATGTACCTCTCAATGATGAATTTAATTCAGCTCTACCTGTTTGAGCTTGTAGTGAAAAAATAGGTAACAAATTGGCAACCTCTATGGAGTGTTTGCCTGCTAAACACCATAGACCAGTATATAGCTTATCCATTGGGCATGGAGTCCATTTTTCTCTGTTTTGACTTAGAAAAATTGTAACTCAGCTGCAAACCACACAAATTGAAAGAAACTATTGAAACTCTGCTTAAGACAGAGTTTGAAAACAACGTGCAACAACTGCACTTTATTGAAAGTAAAACAATACTAAAGTGAAACGTGCCATGGGGCACTTATTGAAAGCATAACTGAAACTGAAAACATTTGAAGTGAAGTAGCATGTTATCATTTGGCCATATACTGTAAAAGTGTTTTACACTTATGGGGCAATTATAACCCATTATATGCTACTTTACTTTATGGTTTAGGACCAACTAATCTTCCATTGTGTTTAAAATTAACGTTCAGAGTTGGTTATAATTGGACCCACACATCCTCATTTTGCAATATCAATTAAAATTGAACAAATCAAACACTTCCATTTTGGTGCTTAAAATGAACTCATTGTGCTTTTCAAGGTTAAAATGAATGAGTTATTGCTTTTCTTGTGTGTACTTGTAGTGCGTAACCACTCCCCTTGTGCTTTGTGTGATCTTGGGTGAAGAGAAACACTCAAGTATACTTTCTTTGCTTGTGTATACTCATTGTGCGTATCCTCTCCCCTTGGGTGACGAAAAGCATCTTGAGTTTCACTTTTTTTTGTTGTTACCTTTAGAGGGCCTACCTCTCGATTTGTGAGAGGGAATGATCCAAGTGGCACTTTCATTTCAGTTCGCTATATAAATTGGTGTGACAAAAGTATAACCACGTGGTGCAGATGTTCTATGCCAACAAAAATCTCCCTTAGTATCCATGAGATACGTAAAAATCCTTAGATCTTTCTAAGGGTTGGAAGGCCTCTTAATTGAGTGAATCACCGCATGTATAGACACCAGGTTATCCCAAAAATAGTATCATTAGGAACCTTGTTTGTAGTGGCCATATTTTCCATCCAAAGAGTTCATCAAAATAGTGCGTTGGAATTTATTTCTAAGAAGTTACTTGCCATGTCCGATTTTGGTTAAAGTGTAGAGGTTAAGACTTCATTCTTAACATACCTCTACACTCTTTCCTCAATTGCATGTAAAATCATCTCTTCTACTACGAAGAGCATGAGGCAAGCCTACTAACAAAAGTGTACCACTTGAGCTAGGAATGTTATTGCTTGTGAGTCAGTTTAACACATTGCTTGGTTCCAAAACATTGAAACAAACATTGAACAAATCATCAAAATTAAAACCCTTTGAAAAGTGTGAATACCTTTGAAGAGTTTGATATTAATGCTTGTTCCTAAGGATTTTATCCCTAGAGGCTTCTAAATATTTGAACTCATATCTTAATTCACACTCTTCAAAGTCAACTTAGGGAAACTATGGCCTTAGCTTCTTGATTTTCACATAATGGACTTTGTGGAATAAAGGTTGCTTCTAAGACATAGACATTTAGTTTGAAACTTAAGCAAGACAAGTGGATATGGTAAAAGCAAGTCATTAATCAAGATTAAATCACAATTGAACCCCACACATGCACTTGTCTTCATGATCTCTTGCAAGACCAAAGTCCTTAAGTGAAGATCCACATTCCACATTTTCAAAAAAAGGCATCATAGTTCAAGGTCTATCAAGAGGTGCATCTTGAAGACTTACTGCAACGAGACATTTTGCTAAGAAATTTTATGCTCTCCTTTTGAGGAATGAATTGGACTTGCATATCCAATATGAGCCTAACATTTAAAAGCATTGATCTTTTGGGTTTGATTTCTTAGGGTATTATCACTTTAGAGGTATAGCATTTTTCTCACTACCTTGGTCTTGCAAAACAAAGGTTCATTCTAGGTTAACATTTTGGGTCAAATAAATCATCCACCCTTCACCATATTTCATCTTTTACTTCACCTAACTTTATAAACTTTTGGACACACCAACACTTTTGACTTAGACATCATCAAACCAATCCCCTAACTTAGCTATGTTGTGTGTTAAATGGATCCCTTTCCATACACTTATTTAAGTTAGTTATCATTGTTGTCAATCAGATTGCACCTGAATGCTTGAATGGTTAAATTCACCAATCTATTGAAACATAGGAACTATCTTCAGGCTATGTGTATCATCTTATTGTGACATTATTACTGTTATGTTTTGAGATTCACTATAGCCTTACTAGAGTTTAAATCACTACTCATTAGACCCTACAGTGTTGTTCTGGAATATGACTGCATTGTCTCTTGATCATTGTCACTACAATGTAACTGCACTCTAAACATTTATTACTAGCATGTAAAACTCATGAATGCTGGAAAATGGAATGTAATCACTCACCAATGTATTGTATCTTAATGCTCTTTTTAAAGCATAATAGCTATCCTCTGTCTTGCTATTACATTATGTTGTAGTAAATGCTTGATAGTTGATTATGCATTAAAATCTTCTACCCTTTTCCGTTTTAGCTACTATTTATGATTGATTTATGAGGCATCATGTATGCCTACTCACTGTCATTCTTTTGCAATGAATATCATCTACTGCTCTTAGATTTGTAAACTTATGTACTACCCTATAGCAGCAATATGATCACTGCATGATCATGAAGCATCTCTTGACATTTCTATTTTTGTAGCAATATGATGAAACTTATATTTGTAACTCAAGTACTATTGTATTATATGCAGTTTTATATTGTTCCAAATCCTTACATTGTATCAAGTTTCAATGCGTATAGTTTGATCTATTCCTGGCACTATCTTGACAGGACCTTGTAACTGCTTTAGTAAGATTACTCTTTTGAGCTCACTGTCTGGAATTTTAGAATCATTGTCATTTCATATAGCTACCTTCCTCTATTATGAGTTGGGCTCAACCCTCATGGGAGCCACATTTCTCTCCACTCATAACATTATCTTTTGGTTGAAATGATTAGATTGTACTTGTTCCTGCACATTAAACAAACATATTAGTGAAATAATTGAAGTCAAATGCTTCTATTGGACTTTGTGCCTCCTGATCATGGTATTTTCATTTTGTTCAAATCATCTGATGAATGCCTAATTGAATGTGTACCATATCTCTATTGGTAATGTAGGCATAAGGAAGGACTTGATTCTTCATTGCTCTAACACCACTTTTCAACAATCTTGCAAGAAACCTATGGAGCTTGGAGTTGAACAATCTGGAGACACCGGAGTGGCAAAAATTGAAGACTTCAAATGTAACAACAATTTTTCATTCCAGGAAATGACGAATCACCTTCTCTCTTATACATATATTCTCTTCAGTTGTGTTGTGCACATTTCATTTTTGTATTCATTATTTGATTATGAAAATCAAATTAAGCTATTCCCACGGCTTGTGTGGGACTTCAATTTTTCTAATATGAATAAAACAACATTCTTTTATGCAAATTTATGAGTTCTTCTATTACAAACATTTGCATAATCAAATTTTTAAATTCAATTAATACTTTTAGCAGAAATTTTGCACCTTTCTGTGATGAATGCAATTCAACTCTACCTATTTTGAGTTGTAGCTAAAAATAGCTAACAATCACATTTGTGGGCTAGTTTATCTTGAAGGTCACAAGTCTACCTTAAATATTTACAAGTTCATTAACACCTTTCATTAAAACATCAAATCTCTTTGTCTAAAAGTGTTGTCCAAGATTTTACAAATTTCATCCCTCATATCATTCGCCCTTTCCATCTCCCATTCACACCATTTCTCCAAAACAACTTAGAGTGGCCCTTTTACCAAAATTTGAGTCAACTAGAGAGTTTAAACATTAGAAATCTCAACATAACTCTCCCACAGGTGACCCACAATTTATGGTAACAACAAGATCACAACACAAGAGAATCATGGAACAAACCAAAGTCACATCCACAACAAGTGATACCAATCCACAAGAATTTGATCCAAGAAGTCATTCTACCCCCTCACAACAACCCCAAAATTCATCAGGACCATATGTTTCAACCAACTCCATCACTAGGGCCAATTCAAACACAAAATCCTAGTCTTGCAACTAGTATTTCTAAGGACTTTGGTCACACACTTCCTTTGGAAAGTAGCACACTTGTGGGTACTCTAAACACCAATGCTCCAAAAACCACCACTTGGACACCTACATTTGGTGCCCCACCACAATCTTCCACCACCAAATGTTCTATAACACCCTTTACATCCACACAAACCTCTTGCATTCCATGATACCACGATGACCTCAACATTTTGAGTGCAACCATTTTCGTCCATCCCCATGAGTACCACAAGTGTTCCCAACATCACATAAGGTAGTATGGACCAAGCATCTCAAATAGACCAACAAGGGAAAGTTAATACCCTTATGCAAAATCAGCCCTTAAATGCAAGGGACATCTTCATCTAACCATCCCATTGGTGCATCAAACCCTTCGATTGCACAAAATACATATATCCCATCCATCACCAACCCAAATCAAAAAAAAACCTTGGTCACAAACCCCATCAACCAAGGTTATACCTTAGTCCCAACTCAAACACATCAAGGGAACCCTC